>VZTO01027854.1:26334-47106 GCA_013400615.1 Syrrhaptes paradoxus
GTGATAGGACAAGGGGCAATGGGTTCAAGCTGGAACACAGGAGGTTCCACTTGAATATGAGAAAAAACTTCTTTCCAGTGAGGGTGACAGAGCACTGGAACAGGCTGCCCAGAGAGGTGGTGGAGTCTCCTTCTCTGGAGACATTCAAAGCCCGCCTGGATGCGTTCCTGTGTGATCTGATCTGGGTGTTCCTGCTCCGGCAGGGGGATTGGACTGGATAATCTTTCGAGGTCCCTTCCAATCCCTAACATTCTGTGATTCTGTGATTCTGTGACATACTGGAGAGAGTTCAACAAAGGGCTATGAAGGTGATTAAGGTACTGGAGTGTCTCTTATATGAAGAAAGGCTGAGAGAGCTGGGACTATTTAGCTCAGAGAAGAGAGGGCTCAGGGGAGGATCTATTTAATGTATATAAATACCTGAAGGGAGGGTGCAGAGAGGACAGAGCCAGGCTCTTCTCAGTGGTGCTCAGTGACAGGACCAGAGGCAATGGGCTCAAACATAGGAGGTTCCCTCTGAACATCAGCAAACAATTTTTCACTTTGAGGGTGACTGAGCACTGGCACAGGGTGCCCAGGGATGTTTTGGAGTCTCCATCCATGGAGATATTCAAAAGCTGTCTGAATGTGGTCCTGAAGAACTGGCTGTAGGTGTCCCTGCTTGAGCAGGGGGGTTGGACCAGATAGCCTCCAGAGCTCCCTTCCAACCTCCACCAGGCTGTGATTCTGTGACTTGTACAGAGGTAAAGATTATGGTCAACACTGAGACCAGCATCCTGGCCATGCTCAGAAGAGGCGAATTTCAATTTCTATCACTTACACCATTTCAGTCACATGACATAAGGAAAAAAGCTGGTGAGATAGGAGTTTCCAGCTTTGGATTACGGAATAAGTGCAGCAATGTGCCCAGGGCAGTATGCTGCCCCTCTCTGCAGAGTATTTTTGGTACATTGGTAGAATGAGACTTATTCAACTAACACACAATGTTTACACCAGGAAGGCTGGCTTCTGACTCAAGATACATCAAGTCCTGTTTATACTGCATGTCTTGCCTTATTGATAGGTAGGTGGGAGTATTCTTCTCATGTCTGTGTAAAATCCATTTATTTAGGCTTGTAAAATTTGTCTTTGCAATGGGCTAGTTTTCACTTGCAGATTTTTTCACTGCAAAAGCTGAAGACATAAATTAGAAGGCTGCTTCTTAAAGTATTCCGCAGTGCACTTTCTTGGGAAACTGGAGACCTGAGCTGTAAGTCTCATCTGATTCTTGTATTTAATTGTGTCCTGTGACCCTGTCTACTGAACTCTGGGTACATATTTTATTATTGTTCTTTAATGAACAATAAAGATCTTTCCAGAGAACAGCAAACAGCACCTTGGAATGTAAAACGTATGTATGAGTTTTTTAATTTATTAATGTTTTTTTTAAAAAAAAGGATGTGTGATAGTTTTGTTGGCTCCAGAAGGCTTTTTGCACTGCCAGTAAGGATCAGCCCCTTGAACTATAAGCAACTTTCTACCCACTCAAAATCTGCAAATATAAAAAGCAGGAACCCAATGTGTGGACTCGTGCCAGTATTCTCACAATGGTGCAAATTGCTTTGTCGGTATCAGCCTGGCTGCACTGGGTAACTTCTGCCAGAGTTTAATACAAAAAGCTTCCTGAGCCAGGAAGATAGGCCAGTCTATGAAAGCTTGAATCAACATTTTGGTAGCTTCATGTTACGCGTTTGCTTTTTTGTTACTATGCATCTGCTTTACTCATTTCCCAATTCCCAACTTCGTTTTTCCAAATCCTTTCTGATCAGATTACATACAATTAAATTACTTCACTGAACAAATCATGTTCATAAATTTGTCTTATTGATCGTCCAGAACACAGTGCTTCAAGAACCTCGTGTGCTGCATGGCTCCTGTGCAGCTCTGCAAGACAATAAAAAGATTTATTCTAATGGATGACCTATTTATGATGGAAAAACAAATCTAATTTCAATTACTGCTCTAATTAGGATGACTCATGAAAACTGGAACTTATGTTTTAGTATAGGTCAAAAAACAATGAAGAATGATTATTATTTGCTATGCAGACTCCTTCAATTTGTTATTTACCAGTATAAATAATATATTTCAGTTTGTGGTTTTGTTGACAATAAATTTCAAGAGAGAAAGGATCTGTAAGCTGCTTTTGTTATTATTTCAGACATGCCTGCAAAAAGACATCGGTTAGTAATACATGACATAGACGTTCATAGTGAAAGAAAAATGTAATCTGCTACATCGTTCTGTTTGTTAGAAGGAATTTTTGGTGGAGTAAAGACCAAAGCAGAAGCAGAAGGGCCAGAACTGCTGGAGCAGGAAACATTGACTGTCTGTTCTGTCATCATTGTCTGTGTTTGATCTCCAGAAAAGCCAAAGTAGGACATGTGGGTCACCAGCAAGTGTCAGTGGCATTAGAACACAGCGTCACTCCTAGAAAGAGTAATTGTGTGCCCACTGCTTCCACATCAGAAGAGGCAGAGGACCAGCTCCCCAAGAACACATTGCTGATTTTGAACTTTTCAGCTTAGGTCCACCTCATTTGCCTTCCATTCTTAGCTATGAAACTTCCAGGTCTGGGTAGGTCCCAGTCTTGATCCTTAGTGTGATCCTTGATTGCTTAAAATTCTTGATATTGCTCTGAAAAGCAGAAAGATTTGTAAATTTGAACTGCTGTAGTCACTTTCCTAGTGAAAACAGCACCTTTCACGAAATAAGGACAATTCTTCTGGTCAGCATGAATTGCATAATCCCTCAGGGTGGTTTGTGATGTCTCTGTGCCCTATTAATGACAAACATTGAGAACAAATCTCACAAAACAGGTCAACATTCAATATCACCAGTTCTGTAGCCTCTGATAGTACATTAGTACCAATATTAAGGTTATTGTTTTATTTTGCAGTAAATATTCAGAGTCTTTGGGGACTCTGAGTGGCTGCTGGGTAGACAAGCAAACTCTGGAGGTGGAGAGCATGCTTTTCAGTTATAATTCATTAATGAAGATATTTTTTTCCTAGCAAAGAGTGAATGACATGAGGCCTTGTTTTACTGCTCAAGGAAGTTTCTCAATTCAGCCTCTGAGAGACTGGCATGCATTTCTAATGCTTGTTATCAATACTGGTTTGGAGAGAAGAAATACCTGGCGAGGTATTTTTGTGTCCTCAGATTAGCTCCTCCTGTAGTGCCAGTCTCTGGACAAAACACTCATGGATATGTGAATTCTCGGAGGAAACTTGTATATATTGAAGGGTTGAAGCACAGGGGACAACCTCTGAGAAGTGATGCCTCCCAGCATTTAATGACAGTCATGCAAACCAGCCCAACACTCAATTCAGCACTGTGTCTAGAAGCCTTAAGTAAAGACCTTTTTTCCAATGAAAGGGAACAAATAAAATGTTTAAGCAGTGGAGCAGCAACAGGAAAAACACATCAAAGTCAGCTGGCACATCCCTTACGAAAATAGCCTGTCAAATAACCGGTCAAGTCAGTGAGATGGAAAACAAAAAAAAAAAGAAAAGAAAAAGAAAAAAAACTCAAGTGTACTTTCCTTTCTATATTTTTTTTTGCTGAAATATCATTGATATGCTCAGAACATGGCCCTTTGCCTGGCAGGAAATATAAGACTAAATATGTACTTTTACTGCTAAATATTAACAAATCCTTACCTAGAACATACATCTGAACCTAAGTGAGAAATTGCAAATAATTGCACTGTAGTCATAAGGAAAATTCCAGTTCCATGAATCACAGTGGATGTGCATTCCTTCAGTTAGAAGACAAGTTCAAAACAGGCGTTTCAGATATATTAAGAAACAAGTTTACTCAGAAGCTGGTGTTCATATAACTGGGTTTTGGAATGTTAAGTCTTTTATTTTTCTAATTTAGTTAGTTCTGTTTGGGTTTTTTTTTTTTGGACAAGAATGGAAATAAAGGACTGAAACAGCAAAATAAACTAATTTTTGCTATATTTCTAACATTTAGTAGTAAGTGATCTTGTAAGATTTCCTAGTTTTTAAGCCATAGGAGTATGAATATATTGGGATAAATAATTTAAAATAAGATTTTCTGAGACCTTGTTTGAAAACCCATCAAAATCTGTGAGAGTGAGTCCAACAATTTTAGTGGGAAAAATTCCCAATTATTCCAGGGAGATCATAATTTGGCAGAAGCTGTCAAAGAAGTGGAATTTATTCTAAAAAGGATTATTCCTTACAAGCATTCTATAATAATGTATACCAGAGCTTATAGTAAGACTTTTTATTTTTTTCCAGAGGGACTCCTTGTATCTGTCTGCGTCACCTCAGATTTCTAACAGCGTCCCATCCAAGTGCTAGTGAATTCCAGGGTCTGAGATTCAAAGTGACTGCACTGAACCCTTTCCAATGTCTATAGCGAACAAGTATGATTACCAAGAGTATAATAAAATAATAAGTTAACTGTTACTGATATTTATTTAGAAAAATAACCCCAAAGTTAGGCAACTGGTCTCTGGAATCACAATTAAACTGCAGTTACTTTCATAATGAACATGACCTGTGGTGTAGTAGCTCATAACACTGAAATATCTCTTTTTTTTTTAACTTGTGTGAAGTTCTATTTGATGTCACTGGGAGAACTCTGGTTCTTCAAATGAACTCAAGACCAAATGTGAACTTCTAAGATTAGTTTTGTGGGGAAGCTAATTTTCAAATAAATGTGTTTTCACTGTTAGAGTTCCAATGTACTTGTACAGTGCCCTCTGTATTATGTTGTAGTGGTGGGTTAACCTTGGCTGGATGCCAGGTGCCTACCAGGCCCCTCTATCACTCTCCCTTCAGCAAAATAAAGGGGGAGAATAAGATGAACAACTCAGGGCCAAGATAAAAGCACTTTAACTAAAGCAAAGGCCAAGGCCATGCACAGAAAGAAAAGGGAAACAAAGATGTTATTCTCTACTTCCCCTCAGTAAGAAACATCTAGCCATTTTCTGGGAAAGCAGAGCTTCAGTATGTGCAGCAGCTGCTCCTGGAGACAAACACAGCAACAAATGCCCCCCTCCTCCTGCCTGCCCTTGGCTGTTATGGCTGAGCTGAGGTCACATGGTATGGAACAGCCAATCCGGGTCAGCTGTCCCGGCTCTGCCCCTCCCAATGTGTGCTATAGACACCCTGCTGGCTGCCAGGGGAACACTCAGCACTGGGAGGGCTGCTGTGGGGAGAGTAACTCCATCTCAGCCAGACCCAATACAGTTGTAAAATTAAACATGCACCTGTCATTTGATCATACCTGTTACAAATCCATATTACATAATTAGCATGAATAGTTAACCAGAGCCAAGCTATAAGTAATTTGGCATTCAATGAAAGGTTTCTGTGCTGAAGAAATATCCCTGACTTGGCTTACTAGAATCTATTAATTTCTCATCAACTTTGAAACACCATTCAGCCTTTGATCAGATAGAGATTTAATTTTAACCCTTGTAGAATACTATTTTTTTGACTGCCTCATTACTCTCTGGTCTTCAAATCACTGATTCATTGCAAGTACTTAGATGGTGCTGATGCCTTTTACATTTGTTCAGACACTCCCCCTCTTATTGCTGGCCTTGCTTGTTGTCTGGGCACAGATTCATCCTGTTATAGAAACTTACTTTTCTTTTCTAGAGATGTCCTAACGTATACCTTTTTTTCTTTTTTTTTTTTTTTTAATAATTCTTTCAGAAATATGGGAATTCCTCAGATCAGTTCAGTTCTCAGAGACAAGAAGTATAATTTCGAAAAGCATTTCTCTGAACTGTGTGGGTACTTATTCACCAAGGCATTTTTTCAGTGTTAGTCTGGAACTGTACAAGGGTGTAAAATTGTACTGCAGAACTGGTACACATCAAAAATAGTTGGAAAGTGTCCTAGTGTTGTGACTAATGCTCTTTGACTTTTGCTTTCACACTTGCTGCAGCTTCTATAGAAATCAATAGGCGATTCCACTGCATTCGATGGGAATTGGTCTATGTCTTCAGTTACTCACTGATGATTTCCTCTGAATTTGGCATATAAAAAGCCAGTTTCAGTCCTGTTACTCAAATCTGTGTTTCCACAGAGTACAAAACAAAATTCCAATCTATTCCCAAGGGACCGAGACTTGGCTCAAGCCATTACTAGGATTTCAGTACTAGGAACTTCAGTACAAACACGAATACAGCAGTTGAAGAGATAACAGGATGAAATTTTAGTGTTTAACACTCTGCAGACAGCTCAAATTAAATCTTTGCCCCCACTTTAACCAGGACTGATTATTTTCCAGTATAGTCGTTGTAGTCTATCATCTTTAAAATTTTAATTCTCAGCAAGCTTTATTGGTATCTAAAATAGAGATATTGGGTGAGTAATTATGCAATGTCTTAATCAAATCATAATTCTGTCAATAGCTGAGGCAATAATTACATTAAACTGAAATGTCGCACAGTATTTCCCATGTATGTGTAACCCATAGTAACACACACACTGTCGACACAAACACAATTTGGGCATGGTGACAGGCACTATTTACCTGGAATAATTTAAGGCAAAAAAAAAGGACATTTTGGAAAGACAGATCATACCTTACAGGCATAGCAGAACTAGATCCTTACAGAATCTTCACTAAATTCTCACAGCTCACATGTAGTCATTGTTACACGCGCATGCTGGTTGTACTGCTCAGACAATGTGTATTCGGAGGAAAGGCAGGATGGATCCTCTCCATGGGGGCCAGTGTGTTGCTGGAGAGAAGACTGGTAAGTCTTCATCTTCCAGTGAACAGCTGAGTCTAAAGCCAGAAAGAGGATAAAAAAATATTTTGTTCCTCCTTATCTTGCTGTTCATTTCACATTTGTGTGCTGATGGGGATATATGTCATGTTAACAAAAAGACTTCTTGTCTATTTACATATTTTTATCTCATTTTAATTGTTTGCTATTGTCTTGAGAATTGGATTTCAATCAGCGTGAGTAACATTTTTCAATACTCAAAATCACTGTGATCACACCGGGTAAACTAATCCTTTTCCTCTCTGCAAATTTTTCTTTTTTTTTTTTTTTTTTTTCCCCTCATTATTTGCTGGACTTTATTTCTACTTTGTTTTCACAAACTCAGAAAATTTTTCAGGCATGACCTGTATCTTAGAACACTGCGTGTACTTATTACAACTGAAAGTAGTCAAAAGTAATTATAACCAGAATCACCAAAATTAGTAAGTTGACTTAAAAAAAAATAACAGTTTCCAGCATTAGTACATTTGTGTTCCTTTAATTTGTTTCTTGGTTTCTCAGGTTGTAACATTATGCTTAGATCATATTTTCCAACTTTTCTCTCCTATAATAAAGTTAGTTTCAAATTCCTTATGTTCACACAGGGTTATATAGGTTTTAAAAAACTTGCATACCCCACAATGGAATGAGAGCTATCGCTATATGGTCAGGGTTTTGATTTGTAGACAAAAGGCTTTTTTTCCTGTTTGTTTTCAACAAAAAGTGCCCATCAAGCAGAGTCAGGCCGATTTTAATTCTCCCAGCTGGCTTGTTCCTAGTTTTGTCGTTCACTTTGTCTGGTGGTCAGAGTAAGCCTCTTCAGGGAAGATGTTTGGTGATGCTTTAAAGAAAATGTGGCCTGGAAGAGGTCTCAAAGCTCATCTAATTCAATGCTTACTCTCAGACAAGGCCAACATTCCCAAGAGATATTTGCTTGACCTTTTCTTAAATCTGTTCTCTATGTGATAAAGCAGATAACATGTTCTAGTAGTTAACTTTCCTTACAGTCAGATTCTCTTTTTCTTGGTGTTCAATTCATATCTGTCACTTCAATTTCTGCTTAGCTTTTAACTTTTAAATGTGTCAGGATTCTTTCTTTTAAAACGGCAGCTTGGATTCCTTTTCTTTTTCCTTCAGGTCAATTTTTGTGGAAGTTTGATCATTCCTGTAGCGCTCGTCTGAACTCTTCTTGATTTTTACCTTTGAATGCACTGCCCAATACTAGACACAATGCTTCAGCTGGAGTTTCTCCCATGCTTTCTAACGGGAGATGATTACTTACGGGTCCTATTTCTGTTTACACTTGGTTACTGATATTTGCTTGTTGCACAAGCATACATATTCTGTTTGCAGTCTCTTATATCCCTAGGTTGTATCTTGCAAGAATGTGATCTATAACACTTCATTCTAAATCTGCGCTGGTGACTTCTCACCTAACTTTAGATCTCTGCATTCTTCTTTACAGAACTGCATCCTATTTCATCTTTTCAGAACAATTATCCAATCTGTTACTATAAATCCAATTCAGTACATTAATGTGACACCAAACACTTGTGTCATCTATAATTTAAACGAGCAGACTTTTTATTCTGTTATCCTAGTAATTAGTGAAAACAGAGCAATACTCAATGCAATGATGATCCCAGAAGACGTCTACAAAAGTCAGACAATATTAGGTATTGTCTAAGCACTATCTTCTAGCTGGTTTTGCCTATATCTGATCATGGATCCAAGTCAGCAAACTTTTTGCCTGATTTTGAAAAGATCATACAGGACATCTTAAGAACCTTCCTCTGGCTGACACATGAGAACTGGTTTCTCCTTTGTCCACGTGATATGTCATGTGATATATGAAAGAATATTAAATTGTTTATTGTTGAGAATTAGCGTCAGACATTTCACATTTCCTGCTATTTTCTAGGATAATTACTTACAAATAGTATTTTACCTAGTACTTTTCTGTAACTGAAAGCAAACTGTATGAATGATGGTTGAACAACTACTTCACTTCTTCCTCCTCCTTTAAAGATACATGTTACAATCTATTCCCATCAAAATGCTTTAGTCATATATTTGTGGCACCTTAATTAGTAATCTTGACAAATTAGGCATCCCTTGTGATCACTGCAGAGAGACAACTTTTATGTATTTGGATTGAATACTATGTGAGTGTAGACAATTAACTAATTTAGATATCTGAATTAAATGCTTAATGTTAGGGACCAAAAGCAGCTTACACTTATTCATGGAAACACCATCCATCCTCCGTGA
This sequence comes from Syrrhaptes paradoxus, assembly GCA_013400615.1. NCBI lineage: Eukaryota > Metazoa > Chordata > Aves > Pterocliformes > Pteroclidae > Syrrhaptes > Syrrhaptes paradoxus. Next base: position 35,405 of record VZTO01027854.1, read on the forward strand.
ATTCTCAGTTCTTCACTAATGTTTTAGAGGTTGTTTAAGTTACTTCTCTAATCAATCCAAAGCAAATTTCACTGGACTGAACACACAAATTTGTTTGAGCTTGACTTTTTTTATGTTAAAATTGGCTGAAGCCATTTCAAATTCTACTGAAGCGTGATGGAAAAATGACACTAAATGCTGCATTCTTCACATTGTCATCCGTTGATAGATTTCTTTACTGAGTAGTAAATGAGATCTCTTTCCTTTGTCATCTTTTCACTACAGTATGCTTATTCTTTCTCATTATACTTTATAGCCTTTTCCAGTTCTATTTTATTTTTTGCTTTGGTTTTCTCATTTTTTCCCTAAAGGATTTCTCCTGCAGTCATCTGAAGTGATTTGACCTACTTTCCTGTATGCTTCCTTCAATATTTGTGATCACTGAAAAGCTGATGATGCAAAAAAGTTAAAAATTTAAAATATTTTTTAGTCTTTATCCACATCAGGATGGAGGGAGTTTGTACACTATTAATATAATTTCCTTCAGGAATTGCCTGAATTATAATAATGTTGAAATGCCATCAACAAAAGGTGAAATGAAATGAAAAGTCACAGATGAAATTTTGATTGCAGTGATGCATAGCCAAGAGAAGGATGGACAAATGACAGAAAAAAGGGTATAGTAAAACTCCACAATATCAAGGATTCAGTTCAGCAGGGCTGCTTCCAGGCAAACTCAAACTTCCCACCATGAATGGCTCCCATATATATTTAATAAATATTTCATCCTTATTGTTCAGTCTGCTCAATCCATCCCTTGCTAATGAAACAGTTTTTGAAAGCTCATCTGTTTATACCCAGCCACTTCCCATGCACAAGCAGACTGCTTGATATAGAGAAATGAGAGAGGCATAAATATAGATGTACATTGATCTCATTTTGACTGCAGTTACATTTGGTATTCCTAGAGTAATTCTAAATCTAAAGACACATTAGTATTGTGGCGGGTTGGCCCTTGGCTGGGAACCAAACCACACACACCCGCTCACACAGTCCCTGCCCCCACCCAATGATAGGGGAGAGAATTAGAGAGGTAAATGGCAAAGAGGACTCGTGGGTTGAGATAAGGACAATTTAATGACTAAACTACAATAATATTGGAAATAATACTATATACAAATATGCAATGTGATACACAGTAATTCTGCCCCTCCCCACCTGATGATCAAAGGCCCAGCCCACTCCCGGCCAATAACCCCGGAGGATGGAGGGAATGGGTGATACACAATGATACTGCCCCCCCCCAGCTGTTCATTAGCTGTTGCCAGTTAACAATCCCCAGAAACCCAACAATACTGTCCCCCCCAGCTGTTCATTAGCTGTTGCCAGCTAATGATCCCCAGAAACCGCACTCACAATTTCCCCAAAAAGGGGGGGGGGAAGAGGAAGGGGGGGGGGGGGGCGCCGCTCCCGGGGGCACGCACGGAACGGAGAAAACAGCCCAAGCGTCCAAGGCCGAGAACTGACCGAATCAGGGGAAAAAAAACAGCTAATGATCTCCCTGGAGAGGGAGGATCCCGGAGGCACTCACGGAACGGAGATCGGAGATAACAAGCGTCCCGGGCCGAGAGCTAATGGCGTCCGTGGGGGGGAAAGAAAAACAAGGCCTTGGGAGAGCGAATGCAGGGAGCCCAAGGGAAGTGAAAAAGCCAGCTCTCCCGGAAGGGTTCTCACCTATATACTGGGTATGACGTGCATGGGATGGAATAATTGGTCAGTCTGCTTTTCAATCTTGACCTAAAAGCAAATCCCAAGCTAGAAGCCGGACTGTCTCTTCCCCCCTCCCTCTGTCTATGGGGAGAAGAGAGACCGAATGTATTTGTCCTTGAAGGTATCCTAGCAATAACTATAAACATTCTTGTCGGTATCAGCTTTTCTCCTGAGCAGGAATTCAAAACATAGCTTCTTGCTAGCTATTTATGAAGAGAAGGGAGAAAAGGAAAAAAAAAAATTAGCTCCCCTCTGCTTAACCCACTACAAGTATAAAACCAGTTCATTTGAAATCAGTTTCAGACGTGCACTGTTATGCTGCCGACGTGTTTGTTAATCATACTGAATTTTCTCATAAATAGAGCATTAGGAATACAATATGCAATCTGGTAAAGAACAGTCATTAGTAACCTTTTATATACTTTACTAACAAATTCCTTTGGCATAAGGTTTTGGTATTACTTCAACATTTTGATGTCTATGTCCTTTAAAAGAGCTCAGGTGGTTAAGGTTACTGTAATTTTTCTTAAGTTGTCTTTCTGTGTATGACTTGAGACATAAAATATTATGATGCCCAATGTATTATCTAGTCCTTTGTCCTTCCAATATTACATGATCAAAGACACTATGATACCAGTGATGAGAGTAACGTGAGCTCTGCTTTATTGCACTTAAGTAGAGAAAAAGCCTTTAAAATGTGTCTGGTTTCAAAATCTGAGGAAGTTTGAAGTCAGTGTTTCTAAACTATCCTGATTTGCAAGAAAAAAGAATTCTTCTCACTTGGCATGAAATTGTCATCTGGATCGGGACACTCAATCTTAGCACAGAAGTAAAGGGCTAAGTCTCCTTTTGAAAGTGTATTTGTAGAGTCTTTTTGACATATTTTCAAGTTTTTAAGAATGGGATATAACTTTGCCCATCTGCCTGTAATCTTAAACTCTGTGGTGACGGATATTTCCCAGACATTTACAGTGTTACGTAGAAAATCAGATCATAGTGGTCATCTTAACCTTAAAATTTATTAACATAGTTTAAAAATTAGCAATTATAATGGTAAAGATTATGGTCAGACCTTCCATGTAGTGGAATTGTAACATTGTGAAGAAAAAAAGAAATGCAAATTCACAGAAGCTATGCAGAGTGGCGTAAATGATTCCAGGTGTAAGCCACCGAGTGAATGTAAGTGGGCAAAAGAGGAGATTTGCACACCACCATTATCTTTCAGAGGAAAGCTAGGAAATGGTTTATTTTTATTTAAGTGAAAAAAATAAAAGGAATTAACAAAAGGAACCTACACTTTAGCATTTAAGTCACTCATCCGAAAGACAGGGTCACCTGGGTACTGGATCATACCTTGAAGATTGCTTTGCTCTATGTTTCATATGCAATGAGTTTTACATCAGAGAAATATCAGATAAAAACAAAGGGAAAAAAGAAAAGTGTCCCAAAGTGTCTGCCTAGTAGCTAGTCTAGTTCATTCTTTCTCTCTGGCAAAAATCTGCACTTGTGCACTCCCTAGTCCTACCAGGCCAGGTCGAAGGCTCCCTCTCTTTATACTGTTCTGCACTCCGATAGCTAGAAAGATGAATATAAGCAGGGTCACGTGTATGAAGGATCATCCCAGCTGCCTTCTCAAAAAGTGGACTATTTCCCCAGGGAAAGAAGCAGGAGGAGCTCCTCCAGCCAGCTTTAGGCGGCACAGCATTTCTCATTGCCAGAAATGGGGCAGAAATATCTGAACTCCAACTTGCCAGAACATCAGGGGAAAGGGAGTTCAAACTCCTATATCAACGGTCACTTCCCCAGTCCAGCAGCCAGTGTGGTGCTTGAGGCTTGTATGACACTTTCCAGAAGTGCCTGACTCTGGGCACCATGTGTGGGGTGTACTTTATCTAACATCAGCTGTGTGTTGTGGAGAGGTCGGACCTCATCTGGCTCCTTCCATAGCCAACGGAGTGGGAGATGCTACCAGAAGGTGAATGGCTCATCCTTCCTCGGGTAGGGACACCTGGGGCTGCTAGATGAATCTTATCTGGGCTGGCAATTCCTGGCTGAAGAATACTGCATAAGTATCTTCAACTAAATCCTTAACTTTTAGATTACTTATATTAAATGAAAAATATCCAAATACAAAATCGTCTATTTTAACATGAGCTATAAACTAATTTTTGTAATATCTGGGTTGGACAGTCCCGCTAGACACTGAATCTCACTTTATCTGTGCTTAACCCAACAGCACCAGTTAAAATGTCTCGTAGCAACAGCTTACTGACATCTGCCTGAATTCTTAGATATGTTACTAACAGGTCGGATGAAAAAAAACTTAAAAATTGATACTCTTAAAAAATTGCTACTCTTATTAGATTTATATTTTCTGAGTATCGTTTTTTTTTTTTACTGCCAGAGTAATTTAATCCACTTGGATGTCAGGCTTCTTATAGTGTGAATCTACATGATTTAATAAACTCAGATTTGCTCCAGCATCCATTGACAATATTGTTAAATGGCCCTCATTTCCCTGAAGAGGCATGTTATGTACCCCAATTTCCAATCTTTTGCATGTTCTCAGTAAATTTGTCTGTAAATTCAACCCCAGTAAGCAGACTTGCCTTTCACTTTCTGCTGTATTAAAACACATACATTCCAGACTTTATTTAAATGAGAACAAACAAACAAACAAACTTTGTTTCTTAAGATGAACTTTGTGTTCACAGGGTATGCAAAGGAAACCATTCAAGAAAAAGACCATGCTTTCACCTTCTTAAGAACCCTTCAGAAAGCAGAAACATAACTGTTTATTTATAAAGCCAGAGGAAAATTTTTTTGTCAAACCTCAGAGTTTGAATGTGCTGCTCTGCAGTTAAGTGCAAAAATAATTATGTTAGGGACCTCAAGGTTAGCTAAACAGGCTTTTTTTTCCTTGTTTATTTGCGTGCACGAGTGAGGAGGGAGCTAATATATATGGGATTTCTTAGTTATTTATGATACAAAACAAAGTATGCGAAAGTCAGAAGTATTATTTGCTTTCGTGCCCATGGGATCAGGGCCACAAAACCAAAAAAACAGTGTGGTCCAGGTCCAAGAGCTTATTTAGGACAGTATAGCTGGCTTTGATGTCCAAATACTTTGAATACCCAAATTTCTGACAGGACTTGGAACACAAAAATTAAAGTTTTATATCTACATAGTTTTAATGATCTCCGACATCCCTGCTGGCACCGTCATTAGTCATCACTGATATTGTTCACATGCACTCTTAGAACAAGAAACAAACAGTTTTGGCTTGTACGCTGTTGTAAAGATGATGAGAAGTATCATTCACTGCTTCCCATCGGCAGGCAGGTGTCCAGCTATCTCCAGGAAAGCAGGGCTCCACCACGCATAACGGTTACTTAGGAAGACAAAACACCACCACTCCCAACATGACCCCCTTCCTCCTTCTTCCCCAGCTTTACATGCTGAGTGTGGTGTCACATGGCATGGAATGTCCCTTCGGTCCATTGGGGTCAGCTGTCCCGGCTGTGTCCCCTCCCAACCTCCTGTGCACCCCCAGCCTCCTCGCTGGTGGGATGGGGTAGGAGGCAGTAAAGGCCTTGGCTCTGTAAGCACAGCTCAGCAATAATGAAAACATCCCCATATTGTGAACACTGTTCTCAGCACAAATCCAAACCAGGCCCCATACTAGCTACTGTGAAGAAATTTAACTCTATTCCAGACAAAACCAACACAGTTGCTTCATCATTTGTTGAAATCTGTTCTTCTGGATGCAATATACCAGCTATTCTGATCTGTTATTAGCATTAAATATTAGGTTTATTTTCATGTAGTTTTATTCTCTTTGAAATGCATAACCCTTTCAATAATGCATTATGTGCTCAAGCCCTATTTGTGCTGCAAGACTTGTGAAAATGACACCTTCGGAGCATACACAGGTGCAAATGCATTTCACTGCCACCCTTAAAATAAATATAACCCAGACTTCTTTTGAAGAAACCCTTTAATTATGCATTACTTTTTATCTCATTATTTGTTTAAACATTTGCAGTTTTTTTGCAGAGCTGACATTGAACCAGTGGTTTGTGTTTCTGTGTCCTGAAGGCATTGGTTATTCCAAAACACTTGGTAGATTTATGAACTGCAGCAGACAAGTTATCTGAGTATCCTTTGAAGACCACATCAATTTATTAGAATGCCATTGTGACTTTTTAAAAATTAAGGACAAAATAATAAGTTTTCTCATCCATCTACTAAGGCAGAAATTGCATTTTCATCATCTCTTGTAATACTTTTCATGCCATATTCTTTTTATTGATCATAGACTAAAATTACATGGGAGGTTGCTTAGCAGGATTTATGAAATATTCAAATAGGATATCATAATCTCTTATAAAAATCTGTTCCCTCGCTTTCTCTGATTTAATATTTTTTATGTATGCATGCTACTGTTGCTGGGCCCCATCCTCATCTGATAAAAAGCGGTAAATCAGCCAAAGTGATGGCTTTTTAGAGAGAAAGTAACAGTATTTTTAATGTACTGATGATCTAAATACATATCCTACCATTCTGAGAATTTTCTTAGGAATGCATACCTATTTCACCTGCTGACTAAGAACAGGGATCTTCTCCACTAGGTTCATTAACACAGAGCACTGACACTGTCATCTGTGAACTTACATTGCCCCGTGGTTTTCTCATGGAAAACCAAAACAATTGATTATTCTGCTAACATTTTAAGGAGTATTTTGGGATGATTTAATTGTGACCATACTGTGCTGTAGAAATCATCCTGACCACAAGCATGACCAAATTACATTGCAATATGTGGGTCAAATAAGTTTGGTTTCCTTTCTGAATAAGGGACCAGATAAAATAAGTGTAGTATCAAGAGCAGTTTCTGTTAAATTAATTATTTTAATGTGTTCTTTAGTAACTGGTTAGGAAATAAACAATGTGAGTCCTGGTTCTCTGAAGACAATATGAGTGTTTGAAATTAGTTAACAGTTTACTCTCAGGTTAAAACTGTTAAGAGTCATTGTTGCTGGAGTTTTCTAGGATGTTGTTGTTCAAATTTATCTGGAGCTTTGGAATTTTCTCACCTTACCTTTGATTGCCATTTTTTGTCATTATCAGGTTTACACTTGCACTCAGCACGCGTTTTCATCATCAGGTTTGTGTGGACTTTGCATTTGACCCTGGAGTAAAATCTAAGTACCAAAGTATGATTCCTTTAGAACAAGTCCATTTAATGAATTTATTGAAAGGTTCAGCAGAACAGGAAGGGCTCTTCAAACATATGAAATAATTGCAAAGAAAATGCAAGAAATTAGTACATAGTACATTGCTTTTTATAGTAAAATTTGCAGCAGAGGGTAAATTCTTTTAAGGATTGATTTTAGGAACATTTTCAAAGGCAGCAAGAACACTTAATTATCCCATTCTCATTGACAATTAATGGGGCTTAGGTATGTAAGTCTGCTTTGCACTGCCAAGAACTTCTTCAACAGTGCAATTTCCCATGTGTGTGTCAGTTCTGAGTTTCAGTTACTGTTGCATTTTTCCCAACCTTGTTTCTAGAATAACTGTATTTGCAAGCTTCTGTTTTCATTTCATTTCATTCAAAAAAAACCCCAAACTTACTTTTTTCACATTGTAGTCTTTTCCTAAAGGCAAAAGAAAAAAAAACCGAAAGAGAACATTAAACAAATCAAATACAGAACTTACAAAATATTATTATTTTGTAACAATTTAGCTTAAGCAATTCTGATGAATTTGGAAGGGCTTTCTTGATTTTCTGAATTCTCATGCTCATCTATAATGTGCATTTTTAAAAAAAAATATTCAAAACCACTTTAATTTTCATGAAGCTCCAAGAGGACCAAAGAAAGATTATCTGAGCGGATGCAACACAAGAGGTAGAAAACTCGCATATAGCTCAGCTCATACTGTTATTCCTGCTAATGCAGCTGGTCAGCCTTGCAAACCTTTTGGACGTTTGGAAAGCTGTCATTATGGTTGTTTTTCCTGATACCGTGCCATAAGTATTTTATTCTGGATATCTGTCACACTGTCTTGTGACATCTGTAATAGAGATCAGTGTATTCATGTTATTGCTTTTGACAGTCTTTATTCTTTTAGATTATTTCAATGGTCTTCCAGCTCATCCCTAGCATGTCTGTTTTCCTGTTTTCTGTCAGCATGCCGTGTCAAAATATCTATCATCAGAGCTATCTCTGCTCAGACTGAAAGCCATTGCAAATGTAAAAATCTCTATCTGCTGCTTATGCATCCTTGTTTTCCAACATCACAGAAAACAATCTCCTTAACAGAAATCCTATCAGGTCGGAATTGGGTGCCTGAAAGGAGGAGTTGTGGGTACCATCACCGAGTATTTCTGCTCCCAAATACATCAGTGACTTTAAAAACCAGACCTCTGTTTGCTGTTAGAACATTGTAAACGCACTTTTGACAAAGTGTCATTGCGCATCATATTTTCTCTATCTGCAAGCAATTTTGAGCAGCTAAGTAAGTATTTACCTGAACAATGTTGAATGTTTCTTTTCCATATCCTGTACAAATGGCTGTTTGCTCAGTCATTCTCACTGTACTGATGATTTTTAATTGCAGACTAACTTGAGTAGGAGAGGGAGGTCTAAGAAGTAATGTCCATATGCCGTGGATTTGTCGTCAGAGTACTCACCATGACTCTCTCAAGTGTTTGTACTGTCTGTCAGGTGGTATTCAAAACAACTGTTGTGCTAAGAGTAAAAAGAGGAAGATGTTTGTAAGTGTTAGCTTTTTCGGTGTTTGAGCCCAGGCATACTTAAACACCAAGCTTTCCACGTCTTATTTAATTATCCTAAGTAGGCTGAACACGAGAAAAGGAGTGATATGTGAGAGAGCCAGGAGGAACTCAGGGCACTTAGGATCTGAACAAGGACTTCAAGAAAAATTACTGAGCGTATCAGTGCATGTTGGTTTACACTGTTTGGGAGTCGCTTACTTAAGATCCCCAGGCTCCCCTTCTAATTCCCAGAGAGATATAGGTACTTCTAGGCCATCATCCATTTGATTTACTTTCTCTGTCTATGTAGAATGAAATAAATAGCGCCCTGGACTTGCCTTCACAGTGCTCAGATCTCTACTAACTATGAAGACTCAGGGTGAAGAGCCCAGATATAAATATACATGAGCTGAGCATCAATCAAATGACTCAACAGAAGTTTGGTTTAGGTTGCTACATTAAACAGAAGATATAAGGACCTAGATTTGAAAACAGAAACATTCTTCTCACTAATTTTAACCAAATGGAAGTTGCCTTCAGAACACAACTAGTCCCAAAAACTTGTACAAAGTCATCTGTGGCACTCTGGAGGTGAATATTTTTTCCATTTACTATAGCGGATGTTATTCATTTAGATTTAAAGAAAGAACTTCTAGGTGGCAAAAAATAAGTGAGAGGAATATCCTTCAGATTTCGACTTTGTGGTTCTGAATTGGTTTTGAAAATACATTTATGAAGATTTGAGCTATGTTGCTCAGTCAAAGATATTGCCTTTACAGAGGTGATAAACTGTTTCAGGGTCAGATTCGATATTATATGATGATAGCGTTGGTGATTATAAGTTCAAATTCCTGAAATGGACAGTTAGGATGTTCACACCTTTGATTTATAGGTGTCAGTCAGCCACTGAAACATGCCGTGATACAGCACAAGTGGAATTAGGTATGAAGGTTGTATACGACATCAAGACTGCGACAACGTATTCTGGCATAGACCACCTGCCCTTTCTTTTTCCTTTGCCTCCATCAACAAAGCTTTTTCCAGCCATTACTGTGTAAGTCCCTATCCTCTATTCTTGGCCAGCAGCAACACTTCGTTGTCACACTCAAGTGCAGGGCTCTAGATCTGGAGTAAGCTTTTCATCTTTGGCACCTTTCTGCATGAGGTAAGTAATGGTTCTGTGACATTTCAGGAAAAGAGGAAAGGGGCTAGAAGGGGAAAAAGAAAAGTGGCAGGACTTTAAAAATTTGTCTGTAGCAGGGTTATGATGATACTTTTGGTTCATGCTATAACAATCTAGCACAAATAAGAAAGTGCAGTTAAGCAAAGGACATTTCAACACCATTGGTTCCTATTTAACTTGTTGGCAACAACTACTTGGTAATGATGAAGGAAAAATATTCTGGTGAATTTAAATATTTCTGTTAAGTAATTGTGTTCTCTCTGTAGCAATCTATAAGTTAAAAAATTTCATAAAAACATCTCCATATGAAATTAATGCAAAATATCTTCCTTTTGGAGATTTCTGTAGATTTACATGTCTGATATTAGGAAATTCCTAACTTGCTTAATCTAGGCAAACATACTCAAAATTAACTGCAGAATCAGTTGAGGAAATGTTTGCAGTAATTCTTGGGATTTTCAAATCCTATTTTGATTCCATGTAAGTTTATGAGACAGAAATTGCTACAATTTAATTACGGAATTCTTGTAGTTTTCCAGATACTTTCTTCCGTTATGTAAATGGCAATGGACCATACTATTTTTTTTTCTTATTCAAATCAGAGAAATCTAAACCTACTGCGAACATGTATTTTCAGATCAAACAGTAACAAAATGGGAAGCAAATAGGTTGCCAGTATCAGTTTGTGCCACTTTTTACAAGAACCTGTATGTTCAGAAAAAATATTTATAATTTGATTTAGACTTCTTAGCTGATTTTGATACTGTTTCTTAGCTATATGTATATGACAGGCAGGGGAGACGAGGAGAGGGGGTCACCCTCTATGTCAATGACCAGCTGGAGTGCATGGAGCTCCACCTGTGGATGGATGAGGAGCTGACTGAGAGCTTGTGGGTCAGGATTAAAGGGAGGGCAAGGACAGGTGACATTATAGTGGGGGTCTGCTACAGGCCACCTGAACAGGAAGAATGAGCAGATGAGGCCCTCTATAGATAGATAGGAGCAGCCTCATGTTCACAAGCACTGGTCCTCCTGGGGGATGTCAACCACCCTGATATCTGTTAGAGGGACAACACAGCATGGCATATTCGAACCAGGAGGTTCCTGGAGTGAACTGATGATAACTTCCTTCTGCAAGTGATAGAGAAGCCAGCGAGGAGAGGTGCTATGCTGGACCTTGTTCTCACCAACAAGGAAGGTCTGGTGGGGAATGTGAAGCTCAAGGCCAACCTTGGCTGCAGTGACCATGAAACAGTGGAGTTCAAGATCCTTAGGGCAGCGAGGAGGATCTTGAGGCACAACAAACTCACTACCCTGGACATCAGGAGAGCAGACTTTGACCTCTTCAGGGATCTGCTTGGAAGAGTCCCATAGGATAAAGCCCTGGAGGGAAGAGGGGCCCAAGAAAGCTGGTTAATATTCAAGGATCACTCCCTCCAAACTCAAGAATGACACATCCAAACAAAGAAAAAGTCAGGCAAAGATGGTGCGAGGCCTGCATAGATGAACAAGGAACGCCTTGACAAACTCAAACAAAAAAAAGGAAGCCTACAGAGGGTGGAAGCAGAGACAGGCAGCCTGTCAGGAATACAAACTGTCTGAGCAGCCAGGGATCAGGCTACAAAAGCTAAAACTCTGATAGAATCAAATCTGGCCAGGGACCTCAATGATAACAAGAACAACTTCTCTAGGTACATCAGGGACAAAAGAAAGACTAGGGAAAATGCAGGCTCTCTACAGAAGGAAATGGGAGATCTGCTTACATGGGATATGGAGAAGGCTGAGGTACTCAATGACTTTTTTTGCTTCAGTCTTCACCGACAAGCAACCAAGCCACACCACCCAAGTTGCAGAAAGTGAAGGCAGCAACTGGGAGAATTATGAACCTCCCACTGTAGCAGAAGATCAAGTGTGAGTCCATCTAAGGAACCTGAAGGTGCACAAGTTCATCAGGCATGATGAGATGCATCCACAGGACCTGAGGGAACT
>VZTO01027855.1:0-42375 GCA_013400615.1 Syrrhaptes paradoxus
TTGCTGCAAAGGAATATGCCATGTGTCACCATTGCATCAGGTTGACCAAGCACAATTATATTTTTTTGGTCAAGCGTGCACATAACTACTCACGTGGTTCGTGAGTTGCTATATTTGCAGTGTTGCTGAGCTATCAGCATCTCTTTTTCCTCCACCAAGAGAAGACAAATCTTGATATGCTACCTCAGTATTTATTCCCTACACAGTCCTACAAATTCCTACTAGCTTTAACAGAACTTGCCAGAAGTCAAAATTAAAAAGAAATAACGAGACCTCATTTTTTTTCTTTCTTGCCAGATCTTCTGTCTGCTCTAGTGCCAAGAACCACTTCTCTACATTTACTCATTGTGAGAGACCTCTTGCTCTATGAGCAGACCCAATTAATCCAGTACAGCTACTTCTGGAGCGAATGTACGTGAGTTAAGTCATCAAAATTGTGCTCCAGTATATCCTTTGTTGACAATAAAACCACACTTGTTTTCACCTCTACTTCATGGGAAAGATTAAAGAGGTAACATGTTTACCACATAACTGTCCTTCTGTGTCAAAAGGATAAATGGTTCAGCAAGGGACCTATTCTTCAGAAAACAGCCTAAAATAATATTATAGTCAAGTCTTTAATTTTTGGAGTGGGAAGAAGAAGGGGAAAGGAAAACCAGATAATACTGCTATTGCCACGTGCATGGGAGGATATCTACAGGATTTGGCACTGCCTTCTTCAGCACTCCAAGGAACAGGGAATGCCTCTTGATTACCTCAGGCTCATTGTTGCACTTGAGCCAACAGAGGCCTCAGGATTCATGTTTGGGAAAAAAAAACATAGAAATAACTCATTGTTCCCATGGGACAAAGCCAGACATGAATTCACATGGAACAACATAGACACGTTTGCTCTAAGCTCTTAATACTCCAGCACTCCTATCCCAGAGATACAGAGCAGAAATGTGGGAGCTGTAATTGCCAAAACTTACGTTGCACTACTTATGCAACCTTGGCTCAGCTTCTTGGGGATACACTACAAACGGGTCTTTGAGTATATAATCCATTCTTGCACATAGTTCCATATACCTCTTTCACTCACCGGCAAAAGTTGTATACCTAATCTTCAAAGGCCATTTACTATCTAATATTACAAAAAATGATAGAACTTTCACAGTAAATTAAAACAATCAGATAGCAAATACGTGAGAAAAAAATTCAGCCTAAACTTTACCAAACTAAAGCCAGGCAGAGTTATAAGCAACTAAAAAGTAAGTCTGGTATTAGGAAATACTAGGCAACTTTCATGACAATCACAAATACTTGGATTATCTTTTTGACAACATGGTTCCATGTTTTTGGTATCTATGCATTTTATTTTTAATGCCACAGTATCTGCTGGCAATAATGCACTGCCATTAACGGGTTATGAAAGATGTCTGGTATGATTTGCTTCAAACCCTTACTATCTAGTCTGTACCCTATATTAGCAGGATGTTTGGTTAAGACGCTGTTGCTTGGCGTTTTGCTCATGAGCCAACTCAGCTCCATCAGCTTGGAAGGAACCCAGAGAGAGGATTGACTCACTTCACATGGCCAGAATTCTTTACCAACCTCCTTCACCTCCACTTGAGGAAAAAATAAAGATTTAGTTATTCTTCCCCACTTTATGGACTGCAACATATATCTCCTCTCACATGGTCTGGCTTTATTTCAGGCTTATTTTATGTCTTCCTTACTGCTTCTAACACATGTTAGGGCCAGATCTCATTTTGGCTACAAGAACACAGTTTAATTTATTACTATCATGCTGAAAAAAACCTTTATCCGCCATTGCTATCGATATGATGCTATCTCAGTTTTTGTTTGATCGCTGTATATATGATGTGGTGCATACTCCATATGTAACAAGCTACNGGGCCACAAACAGCTCAGATCACTCTTAACTGGCCCCTCTGGCTGCCACACAAGGCTGTATTATTCATCTCTGGAGAGAGATGTGTCCAGCTGACTTCATCCACAGCCAAATACGTTTATTTATTACAGCACTTCAGTGTGTTCTCCAAGCTCTTCTGTTCAATTCTCAGGCATTTCTGGTGTAAGAGGCAGAATTAAAAGAATGCTTCTCAGCATCTTTGGTTATCTTTACATTTTTCTGCAAAGATGTGTATAGAGACAGAAGTTACCCCATGGCTCTTAGTCACACAGATGAGAAGTGATCCTCTTTGGCTGTAAAACATACCTTGCAGCTGTCTCTGATTTTCACCTCAAGAGTTCACTATCCTCCTTGATCTCAATTGTACCCTACTGAAAAAGTGAGGCAAAGAAATGTCAGGTAATAAAACAAGGGAACACCCTCTTGGCAACGATTTTCTGTTGATAAAGGCTCTCAAGGTAATCTCTACATGGAAAGGGCAGAGACAGCAGGAAGCCAAGCATCTTTAAAGGTACTCACTAGCAAGTGAAAATTACTGTGTTGCTATTTTCTGTCTTAACATGCCCATAAGGACTGCTCTGCAAGCCCAGAGTACTGCTAACTGGTTTCACTATTATTAACATGGCATCACTATGTGAAAGCACATGTTTCCTCTGAATAGTCTCCAAGTCCAGCCCTCTCCTGTCGTCATCATCCTGCTTTTCTGGCTTCCTCTCTCAGAGGACATCCTTCAGATTCAAAGGTGGCATATTATGACTGGGAATCCAAATGCAATGGGTCTGTATTTATTAAACTTAGAGAATAAACTGATTTTTACAAGAGCTAACCTGTAGGTATCCCACTCCATGATAACACCTTACTCCTACAGCTGGTCTTTGGACAAGCTTGCACATAATCAAATCTTCTGCCTGTCCAGAGCAGCTTAGTAGGACAAAATCCACATGCTAGTATCACTAGTTAGCCTAGATGCAGATAACAAAGCCCCAAAATGGAAGCATTCACCTTGAATCCCTAATATTTAGCATAATCCAACACTACCTTATCTACACATTTGCTCAAGGAGAGTAATTGTTTTTCCCAAAGAAACAGCTGATTCTTATTAAAGAACAGTCACACTCATGGGGTACAAGGAGTGTGAAATGGTTGTCTTCTCAGAGGCTGCTGCTCGTTAAGTTTTTTGGAAGTCTTATTTCAGATAGGATAGATTTATTGGATAAGGAAGATTAAAGAGGCTATAGCTGCCCAATTACCACAGTGGTGTATGTTCCTGGATCACAAAACATGGTCAGTGTTGTGTAGATACATAGCTTGCCTCAACCTTTCACCCTCCCTTCTCTCCATCTATTCCTGGGCTGCAGCTGCTTCTAAATTCAACAAATTCACTGGGTAGGGATTACCTTACATTTTCTAAGTGCTGCACAAACATTAACTTATTAACCTTCATAATAAACATGGGAGATTCATCTGAAACCTATTCAAAACCAAGTGGAAGATTTGGGAAGACTCAGCTTTGAATCAGGCTCTTATATAACAGATAAGTAAAGCAAAACATAAGATTCTGTTTAACTAAAGACCATACAGCAACCCAAACTTCAGTTGAGGTCAATTCCATTCTCTCGATTATTTATGGATGTTCTAACTCCTCTGTCTGTTTAAAACATTCCTGTTACTCCTGGTTCTGCTTACAATCAACATTGAATGTTACAGCAAATCTCACAGAGAGGATGAAACATTCACAGCTCCTTGTGGTTTCATCAACCATTTTTAATGTTTTTAAAGCCATACTTATGCTCTGACTTTATCAAAACCATTACTGAATATACGAGAGTGCTTGATTCGATTGTAGCAAGCTTTGCCCTATGCATTTTTAAAGTTCATCACAGACTACAGTAAACACAGGATACAATATTCTCACAGGCATCTAAACAGAACATTTTCACTGATACGTGTCCTTGTAAGTCATTTAGTCACTTTAAAAAATTCACCTTGTTCTGGTTTATTAAGATGAACAATAGAAAAATCAAACAGGGTGACTCAGTGCTCCAGCTACTGTGATTATATAATGAAGATTTTAAAACTCAAAATGAATCTAATATTTAAAGTAACCAAGCCCTAATTTAAAGGCCTTTTCTCATTTTTTCCTTTGTTTTGCTTTGGGGTTTCTTTGCAAACAACCGATGGCAGGAATCCTTAAACTAAAAAGCATGTCAATAAATTAAAACACCCATTTAAACCACATCATCTGAAAAGGCACAAAGAGACACATTGATTCTGCTTGGTAAGGTATATCACTTTGTGCCCAACATACTTAAATTCTTCAGGTTCTATATGAAAATTCAGTATTTATTTGCCAAATGACCAAAAATCATGTTATACTAAGGAAACCAGCCTTATGAAATGGGCCACTGTGACTTTTCCCTTTAAACGCTGGTACATAGAAAAAGGAAAAGTTTTATAAGTACGTATTATTCAACTAAGTAGCATTGTACGCATGCATTTCACCAATGTTTTTTTCGGGATTCATGAACCAAAATAATTGGACTGAGATAACTTGAGCCTAGGTTCAAAATAAAAAAAGTTCTCTTGAAAGCTCATACAGCCATCTGGTAGCTGAAAGGCTTTAAAATGTTCTAGCAGGACTTGGTATCAGAGAAGAACAGATGCCTGCAGTATATATTAGATGTGTCATCTAGGGTTTCCCTGCCAAAAAATCAATTATGTAAAACAAACTTTCAACTAGAGACTGGATTTGAAAAGGAAACAAATATTTGGAGGGAAATAAAACACCTTTGCAAGAAAAGCAAAAGAAAAGCTCATCTGCTTCTGTATACTTTTTTCCATTACTCTCTATTACTCTAACAATTTTTCACTCCCTTTTCTTTCAGTGATGATTATTTCAGAAAATTTTGAAATTTCTTCAGTAGACAGTTGTACAGTAGGTAAGTGGCTCAGGCAGGAAAACACTGCTGTAAAAATCCTTCTGTTGGAAGATCTGTATTTGTGACTCATTGGGAAAGAACGTGCCTATTAGAACAAGAACACAAGGCTGAACATGAAATATAATAGGAGTTACTGAAAAACTTCTATATGTCATCTGCAAGTTAAACACTGTATCACAAACATAGATAAATGCAAATTCCAACTCTGAGAAGCCAGTAAAAACAAATGTGATCAGTACTTGAACAAATACACTGGTACCTCCTTACAGATCCTGGTTTAAGATTTTACACGTACAACCAGTCATGAAAAAAATTACTCATGAGACTATAACAAAAATTAGACCTTGATCCACAGCATGAGATGCTATCCTGGGACAAACCAACAGTCACAATTCTAGGCAACTCAGTTTTGATCTCAACCTATGGAACTACAGAACCTCCTAGGGTTGTGGTTCATCTTCTGCTTTATTTCATGACTTGACTTTTCACATATATCCAAGCTTGTCACAGACTGAATTAGTTGGATGCTATGTTATCTGACAACTACAGATAAATGGTATATGGGGATTGGGAAGAATTTCAGCTGGGTAAATTTTATGATAAAATTTCACTGTACAAAGTCCTTAGGACTTTTCATCTACAGGAATCTAAAACACCATGCACAACTTTATATTCCCCTTCAGCTTTTCTCTTTTAATGTGGTACACATTTGAAAGGCTTATCTTTTACAGAAAAGTACATTATGCAGCTTCAAGAAATTTGCTAACACTTTTATGTCACATCGGTCAAACTATGATGAGACATAAATGTGTCAGACACTAATAATACAGGTTCTCAAAGTAATAGGCTAAATGGGAAGCATTTATGGCAAGCTATCATTATATATAATATAGTTATTCTTTAAAAGTGTAGTTGATACAAAGTAGGATACTATATGAATGTCAAAACAATGGAATTTCCTATGGAAAAAGAAATTGAAACATTGCTAGTTTCTGACATTATTATTATTATTTATGATGCTTTTATCACAATGATTGAAAATGCAAAAAGATCCTTTGGGGTTAATCAACTTTTTCTTAGCTTGGGCTCTATTTGTGCTTAGATTACAAAGAAGACATCAATTCTGGATTCCATTTTTGTTTTCATGTAGGACTACTATTTCTGCTCATATCATTGAAGTTTTTTTCTCATTTGGTTTTAGCTGGAAATATGAAATCAAAAAGAAATACAAATTACAACAGATGAGCCTGAGGCACTGTACACGTGCTTCACATTTCAAATGTTAAAGAATTTAGATAGTAAAACTAATGAGGAAAAACTTTTGTAAACTGAACAGTTGAGCTTAACTGGGCTTAATTCTGTAAACAGATAAGACAAGAGCCAAGACAGTAAATGAACATGAGCTACGAAGTCTACAGTCCTCAGAAGAGTGGAGAAGATGGAGTAGTGCTACTTTCAGAGAGAAGTAATTTTTTTAATTAGTAAGACAATAAAAATTACTGCTTTCTATAACTGGGATGAGGTAAAATAAATTCTTCAGAACAAACGTAGCAAAGATTTAAATGGAGGATCTGCAGACAGTAAAAGGAAACGAGTCCATTTCCTGACCCATGTCTTGAGTAAAGGAATTCATACTTTCGTAGTCCAAAATCCACAACTGTACAATCCCTAAAGTCACACTTGTTTTCACCTATCATTCCCTTACACACTTGAACAGAAAAAAACAAAAATGTGCAATACCCAAAATGCAGAAGAGATGAAGAGACAAAACAAATATTTACGTTTCAATGTAACTTCTAGTGCTTGATTTCAATGTATGATTAGTCTTCAGTTCTTTATTATTTCACATATTATTGACAAAAATATTCACTGTAGCACAGCAGACTGAGGGCTAGTGTGAATTGGAAGAAATGTCCTGAAGCACGAATTCACTGGAGTCTCAAAATACAGTTGATGTGCAACCAGATTTCTTTCTTAAAAAGTGGGTCCCACTACAACTGAAATAAAACAGCTTCTGAAAAATCTAACTGGAAACTGGTCTCCTAGAGGGTGAATTCAAAGTAGGAAAATAGGACTAGTGCAATAACGAATTACAGAAATCTGATGGCTATACTTGACACACACCCTGAATAAGACAGCAAAATAGGAGAGGGAAGCTGGCTTGCAACTAAAAATGGCCATTCTGTTCACAGAGATTTAGCTCCAAGCAGATTGTATAGTCTCATTAACTATACAGGAATAATTAGAAATCTGGCTAATATTTATGCTTTCTCTTCCCTGGCACGTAAATATAACAGCTATATGCATCTTGCAATAAATACTGCCACATTTCCTAATGTAGCTGCCTATGGCCACCTAGCACTTCTTATTAAATCCTTTCTCACCTCTCCTCCCAGCAAGGCAGCATGGTTCAGTAGTCAGAATTGCACCCTAGTGACCACCCACTCTACTCCAGGCATTGTCATTATCTGGGGCTGACTCTCTGCCAGTGAATCATGATGAAGAAGCCTCTTCACTTTCCTGTGTTAGACTTTTCTGTAAGGATGATGATGATAATACCTTTCTCATCGCAAAAATGAAAGGGGAATGACGAGGACTGTTAACGATTTCTGCAACACTGATATTGTCGAGCACCATTTAAACATAAAGTGTATTCGAGTTACGTCAGCTACGAAAAAGGGATCAAAAAAGCATATTGGAGCATGGAGCAACATTTCATGCTAATTGTTGGTAGAGAGAGAATGAAGAAACTGGCCTTTCTCCATCCAGCACTAATGAGACTCAATTTATGCCTGCTTTTACATAATCTACTTATGAGAGCAAAGAAAATCCCCATCCTAACTGCTAGATGTATAGGGGAATAAATCTCCTCCCACAGAGATTTGCCTCAATCAGAGAAGCAATCAGAATGTCTAGACTTTCATGTGAAGATGGAGGCCAAAATCACTCTACAAATTAAAAGCTGTGCCTTCTAAAATAACAGTTAGAAAAATTTCTATAATCAACATGGCATGAACAATCGATAATAATGTCCCAGACCACAACCTAGCCAATGCTTTTCCCAGGCACAACTGTTTTGCTTTTGAAAGTGTGTATATGCTCTGAATAAACTTCATTTGATGTTAACACACTAGCTTTTCCCTTCCCCCCCCCCCAAAAATGATATACAAAAGGTTGTACACTGACAACTGCAGTTAACTGAATCACTCCCTCATGTGCATGTATTGTAAGAAATTTGAGAGTGTGCTATAAAATATTATCTTGCAGCATCCATACCTTTCCTAGTCAGATTTTACTTAACCGTTTTTTACAGAACCAAACTCGCTAGCTCCATCAAGCTCATAATCAAGCTACTGCTCTTACCTGGTTGTTCAAAAGCACAAGTTGCTTTTTAGCCTTAGAACAAAAACACCACAGTACAGAAGTTCAAAAAAGTAGCTACAATGTAAAGCAAAAAAACCTGAAGAAGCAAGTGGAGACAACATCCTATACACTTGCAGCATGTGTATTCAAAGAAAGACCAGTAAATACTGGACAAAACCTAGTCACAGTTTACCAAAATACATCTAGCAAAGGCAGTTGATCAGACATTTATTGAAAGATTAAGCCAAAATCAGACTTAGTATAGTCTGGTTTTGGTATGGTCAGGTTTACTCCAAAGGATTTTTCCAACCAAAAAACAAATATATACAATAAGAATAGCTAATTCAAAAACCTGGTTCTTCATTGGCATCATTCCACACACTAATTTTTTTGCCAAGGCATATTTCCTTTAGGCACACACCTAATGGCAATACCGCCTGAAGTGGGAACTTAGAGTTGTCAAGGACCAAAGCACCAGGAGTTCTCAGCCAAACATTTGATCACTCTCAGAGATTAACAAATTTCTTCTGTCACCCCAGTAGAGTTTTGAGATCCATATGTATATAAATATATATATGTGGATATATACATATAGAATCATAGAATCACAGAATCATAGAATGGTTAGCGCTGGAAAGGACTTCAAAGATCGAGTTCCAACCCCCCTGCCATGGGCAGGGACACCCTCCACTAGACCAGGTTGCTCAAAGCCTCATCCAGCCTGGCCTTGAACACCTCCAGGG
The DNA here is from genome assembly GCA_013400615.1 of Syrrhaptes paradoxus. NCBI lineage: Eukaryota > Metazoa > Chordata > Aves > Pterocliformes > Pteroclidae > Syrrhaptes > Syrrhaptes paradoxus. The sequence goes on from VZTO01027855.1 coordinate 8,961, forward strand.
ATGGGGCATCCACAACTTCCCTGGGCAACCTGTGCCAGTGTCTCACCACCCTCATAGTGAAAAATTTCTTCNTTTTATGTTGTACTCAAGTAGTATTGACATATATGTCAATAGTATTTATTGACATCTATGCTATCAACATCAGTGCTAGCTAGGTAACTTAATGAAAACAGCAGCAGTGTAAGTTCATATCCAGTGCATAAAAGTTGACCCATTATATACATCTAGATTATTTAAAGGCACTTGCTTGCATCTACTAACACATCTACCGCTACTACTACTTGAACCTACGACATCTACGTTCATCTACTACTGATTTAAAAACATGCAAATGGTTATGTTAGTGTCTAACATGGCAGCCAAATTTGAAATCATGTAAACATGATTTGTAAACATAGAATTTATCCATTATTTTTCAGTAAACCAAACAATCCTGAAACATATTACTGAATTATCCCTACGCACTATAACTTCCAAACAGAAGATTATGTGTTACAAACATGCTAAAATCTTTGCTCCTAAAGTTATGTGAGTGAAGACAACCTCAGCAATTTTTCTTTAAAATCACCTGAAATACGTATTTTGGTGCAAATTCAGGGAAGTTGAGCAGTTCTGAGTTTTACTATAAGAATTGTTTGGGTTTTTTTCCTCTACTGAAACACTAAGTGAAAATTGGTTATTGTTACACTTCAGATCAAAATATTAGGAGAAAGTCTTTAAACAGATGTAGAAAAAATAAAATCCTTGAGCTTTGCCCAGCTATAGTTGCTAAGCAATTGATGTTATCTTACTTGTAAAGTGATATCTCTATATATATATCTTTTTGCATGCCATCCCTCGATATCCTTGCATATCATCCTGTACTCTTTGCTCTCACCAGTTAGTTCTGCATATTGAAATCAACAGGGTGAAAACTTACTAACATTTCCACAGCAAAGCAAAAAGACCAAGATAAACTTTTGTTATTTTCTATTAAAAGTTCAGCTGATTAACATAAGCAATGATATGATTTGATCTCCCATTAAGAAATGTGAGGAAGTGTTTCTTTGCAGGCAAATTATCAATAACATTTTAATTAAGGTTTGATTGAGCTAAAGCAATTATCACATGGCAGCAGGTAGTGAACAGTGAAGTGCTTGGGGTATCATTCTTCCCCTGCAAAGGATGGAAGAAGAGGGAGTAATTACTATTGATGAGGCTAATCTTCCAGTCTTCTAATGTCAGGCATGCTCAGATGAGACAAATCCCACTCAGCATTCCCATCTACAAACTGGTCATTTACATAAACATGTTTTCTCGCCAGCATATGCTGTTGTAGTAGATTACCCAAAGATGGCAGCAGTCCAACCACTTATTTAGCAGCCAACATTCATGTCTTTTGCATAAACAAATGCACTTTTCTAGCCCTTCTCTAGCCTTTACGTACAAGTCTGGAGACTAAACCCTACAAAAGGCAAGTGGAGGTTTGGGTCAAGATCTATCGGTGAGAGTCCCTGCCTTTGAAGTCACTCCTTATCACCACAACAGCATACAGCTATAGTGCTTTTTTAGTGCTGGACATATCCTGTCCCCCTAAGGAAACTTTTAAAAGTTTTGGAAATAAAATTACTGTTAGACAGACCATACACAAATCTTTACATACTTGTTTAGCTGTCCAAAAGCATTACTTCAACACTGCATCTACATTATCCACACAAGCAGTAACCCATAGCGTGCCTTGAGCACATTGTTTCAACACAGCTTTTACATTTCTTTTCCAGATACCAAACTAAAACTGGAGAATGGCATTGTTTCATTCACATGTTTTTTTCACATGCAGATGCTGTATTTATTTCTATTCACCTCCTTGTCCCCACAAAGATCAGACTGACTCCATTCTGAAAGGATGAGAGAACCTTGCCAGGATGGTTATCTGCAATGTGGCTATTTCAGTAACAATTACTGATAATAGCAACTGCCCATCCAGTTCCTTTATATTTCTGTAGTCTTCTACTTGGCTTCCTCTGTTTTGTGTAAAGGGACTGGCTACTGCAAAAATAAAGTTAAAAAAAAAAATCCCTGCATCTAACTCTTATTAGTTTTCTTTTTTTTCCTAACTAAGTGGATACACAAAAATGTTGACAGAAGCTAAGACATTTTTAAAGAAGTGACCTCTGTCATGTCCTTCAAATATATTGCTATCTACCCCTGCTGATGAGCAGCTATCATGTTTCACAAGCCTTCAATCACACTAGAAACAGGATATCTAACTACTCTGCATCCATCACTAGAATGATCTAATTTTGTACTAAGAAATAAGCACCAAGCCATCTCATTTCACAGTAGATACATTTAAAAGACTGATCTCTACAAAACAGATTTCCTTATACAATAAAAAAATAAAATAAAACATTTTTGTGCATCTAGTTTAAACATTCTGCATCTTCTTCAATTATTTCCCCGAGGAAATTTGAAAATGCATGTGCAAATCATCATTGCAGTCTTACAAAGTCTAAAATTCCAACAATCTTATACATTTTTTTTTCTACTTTCCTGAGTAAACTTCTTTGACCAAGTATCCCTGACTTCTCATCACAGGTCAGGTGATTTTTTTTTTTTAGTATTTATCACTTGTACAGTATCAAAAACACACAGTAATTTACTTCCTACAGACAGACACTATTCCAAAGGGCATAAAATCAAAGAAAGAAAAAGAGAATGGATAAAAGTATGGCCAAACTCAGTATACATTTTGTTGGCTCAACTATATTTGCCTTTCCTTCCATTTCTGCATACATTTCTTCTTTATTTAAATTCATCGCTGATAAAAGGTATGTAGCAATGTGCACAAAACCTGCAATATATACTCCTCTCTGGTATAACCCATGCTGGGACTAAACAGTAGAATAGTATGCCAGTGCCTCACCTGAATATATTCCCAGGCTGCCTATTACCACAAAAAAACCCCTGTGTTTTCCTGAAGTTAAAGTTACATTGCTAAGGATTTAACCTACTTTTTATACTATGAAAGCAAAAAAATCACTGAATCAGCCTTTGCTTTCAAAAGAGAATTGCAGAAATTCAGTATGGTGTGCAGTGTAACAAAGATACTAGTAGTGTCAAGGATACAGGTAGTTCTGCAAGGAGCAGGGAGTGGGACTCTATGATCCTTACGGGTCCCTTTCAACCTGAGATATTCTATGATTCTGTGACAACCAAATGAAATATAAGACGTATTTATTAAACTTCACCTGATGATTCAATCCCTTTTCTCCTTGAAAAGTTTAGTTACAGCTTAAAGATGACAGCTGTAAATTTCCCTCCACGGTGTTTCAGAGAAGTTTTCTCTATATATACTCATCACACATTGATACTGTTGTAGGGCTAATGCAGAGATTACACTTTCTCATGCCTGTTGTCAGATACTAATAAAATGGATTCTAGTAAGTCTGTGAGGCTTTGATCTGAAACTTTTCACTCTGTGTACCACTTCCTTACAGACTCTTGGTGATGGGGTCAAACAAGGAGAAAGGGATAACATTCTGGCTGCTCATAAACCCTGGGCTGCTACCGCCTTGTTCATCTAGTTTCAGGAATAGTTATGCATTTTGACATTACATTTATGCACTAATGAAATGAGAGAAAACCTTCACAAAATATCCAGTTAGAAATGAAAAACTTCTGCTGTTGGGATCCCATGAAGTGCTTCAGAGGCACCGGCTGCTCCCAGTCCTGTGGGACCAGACGTTGGCAGGGCAGCTCCCTGGACTGTGTCCTTAGTCCTAATCTGATCTAAATATCACTGATAAAATTTGCTCTGCCCTGATTGCTGTAAAAGGTGTTGCTTCATGAGCTGCGTAATTCAAAATCGTAGTGAATTAATACACTTTCCTAAAGCAGGCATCACCTCAGTGGCAGGCACAGGTAGATGGGATTAGTCACCACATAGCTCCTGGAGCTCTTCATTTAACAACATGACTGTAATTAACCTTTCAGTGAACACATTGCTGTTACCATGGGAACCCAGCCTGGACATAAAGACAGTTTCATTATGTACTACATACACCGAGGAAAAGTTACACTTCTGACAACCACGTCGTTACAAAAGGGTGTCAAAGCAGTTGTGAGCATCATCACTTTGTGGAGGGATGGGATGACAGCTCAACAGGAAAGTCATGACCAATCTAGAGAAATTAAGGCCACAAGAGGTGCCAGGGAATCCAGAAAGCCACGTCACACCAGTTCAAATCATGTCCTTTCACCTTTCCAGAGTAAGCAGTCACTGCAGAAAATGAAATCTCAGAGCAGGAGGAAAGAGCAAAAGAGAGCGCTCTTCTGTATCTCCACATATAAACGGAATCATATTAAACAATTCCATGAATTAAAAAAAAAATAGTGTTTTAAACTAATGTACAATAGGTACGGAAGTTCCATAACACAATTTATTTTTAAAATGAATGCAGTAGGTTTACCTGTCTGAGAAAATAAGAATCATAAAATCTAAACAGAACAGTACCTTACTAGCTAATATTTAGTTTGCACTCCACAATTTGCATTATAATCACTGTCTACTTGCTTCTCAGAAAGCATTTTTAAAGACCAACATAATGAGATTTGCAACTTACCGTACATTACTGTAAGAATCTCAAGATTTACTGAAATTTATCAAATAATATTTATTAGTATTCTAGGAAGCCTTGAATTCAATATTAATCTACATTTGTCAAATACAGAACTAAAATACATTTTGAGTTGCATTATCTTTTCTTTCTTGAAAAATAAATGAATTTATCTGTTCACTAATTTGCAAAATTCAGTGTCTATTACATCTTTAAATCATTAGCTGCTATTGGATCCTAATACACTTTTAATGAAAAGGAAGGTAAAAAATTCCATCTGTAGATTTGAGAACTAATTTCTAACATTAAATATTCTATAGCAATGTAAATGTACTATTTATGTGTACCTCAATTTTCCCCAAGACACACCTTATCTGTCCATATTCAGGGGGTAAAAAAAGCACTCAGTCACCCAAAATTCAAATCAGGCAAAATTTAGGCAGAATTTAGATGTGAGATCTACAAAATAATTTTTATCATAACACCTTTGTTACCTGAGAACTTCTGTTTTCCCTAGAAAAATTACGAGGGTGCTTTGAGTTTGCCATTGGTCATTTGCCGTCTTTCCTCAGCTGTGTATGTAAGTGCCTGCCAACTCCAGCTCAGATTCATCAATTCAAGCACCCACGGGGTTAAAATTTTTGTCTGATAATCTGGGAGATATACCCAACACATGCCCATGAGCATGGACAGCACCAAGATCAAAAAGGAGGAAAATGAAGAGCAGCAGTACTTCCATTTTCCTAATACTGTGTGATGGATGGGGCCCCTTCCCCAGAAGACCTGGCTTCTAGACCTTTGCCAAAAATCTACATACTTATTTTTGATTGAAGAGTGAAAACATTAAATGCATAAACCACAGTCAGACAGAAGTGGCAGCCTGGTTACTTTGCTGTCTTCTCTCCTGCTGGCTGGCACAGCTTTTGTGGGGTGTCAAGGCTGCACTGATGAGACAGAGGATGCGACTGAACCTGGCTCACAGGAAGGATGTGCAGTCATGAGGCCATTGCATGAAGCAGTGTGTGCATGTTCTTTCTATCCCAACAAATTAAGAAAACAGCAACAAACACAATTAAATTCCTGAATTGTGAAACAATGAATGCTTACCCCAGAAACACTCCAGTCAGGCCACAGACACACTTTTGCACCCTGTCTTTGTTCGCCTTTTCCTGTCAAATGACTCACAGGTGATTCCAGGCTTCAATTTTGCTAGCACAATTCACTTTTGCAGTGTCAACACAGTGCATTAATTGCAGAAGAGGCAAAAGCAGTCCAGTATTTCGAGGGCTAGAGGGTTAGAAGGGGCTGGGAGAAGGCTCACGTGTGGGAAAGGCTGATGGCAGGAGGCAGGAATAGTACTGGGATCAGAGTTCTTCAGGCTACAGATAGGTGAAGATCTCTTTCTTCTCACCCTAACCATGTCTCTTCATGAATCTTGCTCTTTCCCCTCACTTCTTCATGATACAGCTGACAGCCTGCATTTGCTGCCTACACGTTTGCATTACCTACTGCAGCCCCAGGCAACTGGCTACAGCTTTAAGCTGGTTTAGACATTCCTGCACAGTTCACGTGCTTGGACACCTAACAGTCTCTATGTGCTTTATAAAGAGCAGGTGCTGCAAGATGGGCTTTTGGGCTCCATTCCTGGAGCTGGACATTCAACAAACAACTGTGAAGATATTCAGAATTGTTCCAAGTCTTCTCCCAGGTCATCTGCATATGATACAATATGCTTTGAAGGAATGAAGGTGAGGATGCCGCACTGCCCCTTTAGGTGCTTCAAGGCTTCAAGGCACTTATTCCAAACTTTCCTTACCTCGTGACAAAAAATTGCTTTTTCTGCTCTTTTTGCTTTTCTTCTGCTAGCAACCTGCTCCCATTCTTATGGGACTGGTCCAAAATTCAGAGAGGTCAGTAGGAAGACCTGTGGTGACAACAATTTATTTGAGCAGGCTATTTGCTATTGACCTCAACAGCAGTGGGATCAGGCCTTCCCCCTCTGCCATTTTGGTCCCTTACAAAAAACAGCCACAACAAAGAGTTAAAGCTGCTCTCTGTGACACAAAGAGAAAAGAAACATTGCTATTGCCTTTGTTACTTTACAAACACATGCAACACCAAAACCATGGCATTATTCTGACATCTAAAAAGAAGAAGCTGATAAGAATGTTTCATTTGCATATTAGAAGAATTTAGTGTCTGATAATCTGGATTATGGACTCATGAGAAGCAGATCAGCACCAATCTATGCCTGTCCAGGTTTTCTGAAGCCTTCTGCTCAATGGCTGCCTCATTCAGACCAAAAACTTTGCTGACACTGTTCATGCTTAGATACAGTTAATACAGAGAAGGTACCAAAGTGGTCCTATGACCTCAATTACTAAAAGACATCTTTTACATCTAATTACTTCCACACTTTCTTGAAGACTTGAGTATGAAGGCAACCAATGTCTGTCATAGTTGAAGCAATTAGATATATACACTATGTTTACATACTGAGCACAGTTAATGTACTCTACCACTAAATAACTTCTTCAATTTAAGATCAAAAGATGATAAACAAATTTTTGCATTCTTCAAGGCACTGTTGCAATGATAATCCAAGAGGGGAGGCAGAGTAAACATACTTCACCTATCATTCACTACATCACTGTTTGAAAGGCACTTAGCTAAGTCATACAACAGTTTTTATCCCTTTGAGTACTGAGTAATCATTTTTTTGATTACCAGTTGTGTCCTCCTGAAACAAAAGCATTGAAAAACCACTGCCTCTCCATTTAATATTACAGATTACCATTTGGCTAGCCCAACTTTCCAAATTGCAGCAGTGGTTTTTGATAGGATTTCTATATGTTCTTGCTTACGGTTCATTTTTAATGAGAACCTGCAAACAGGTACATAAATCAGAGGATAAAAGCCTAGGGAAATTATGCACTGAACCATGAATTTTACTGGGTAACCTTAGACAACTTTCCTTGTGATCCATCCAATTTATCTGAAAAAAAACCCAACCAAAAAAATCTGCGTAAAAAAAATCTCAGGTCTTGCAGAAAATCTGAGGAGACATGTCAGCTGAGCTCACCTTCCAACACGATCCTATTGTGGGGCTGAGCACATTCCTGGGATTTTAATTTTATAAATTATGTGTGCCATAAACTGCAAGAAGATGTAAATGCAATCCTGAAAAGTCAGCACTGCCAGCTTGCTAAATCACTGTATTTCTTTAAACTTGCATTCTGAATTTAGACATCACCGGAAGAATTTCAATTGGGGCAAACTATGGTGTACTAAAAAGCTGAGTACAAGGGAACATCCTTCTTGTATGCAGTTTTGATGTAAAAAATTCATGAGCTTACCAGTGAAACACAAATAAGGTTGTAGTAATGGATGTAGATGCTTATCAAAGAGAAATCAATCTAGTAAAGAATTTACTTAGTTAACACTGCAGTGCCTTTTTTGAAGCAGTGTGTGCATGTCTCCTTAAAAGGTGCAGCAAGGATTTAGGACATCATAACGTTACCTATCGTTTCCAATTCATGACTTGAAAAGATGTCCTATTTCTGGAAATATTTTTGCTGCTATGTCTTTCTCTGTATGTCCCCACTTCTTCGTCACTTGGGTTTTAAAAATTTATTGCTTATCCTCTATTCCTTCAAATGACATTTTCTATCACTCCCTGCTGTCTTCCTCTGCACTTGTCAGGGACTCTGTGTTGAAATGGATTATCTGAACTCAGCACTACCTCCAGAGGAGTCATCAAGATGACAAAATTCAAGGAAATAAAAACACCTCAGTCACTGATTAGCAGGAGAAAAGGGTCAGACAGGACAGGTGGGGAGGAAAGGGAGATGATGACAGATTATTAGAAACCTCCCAAGTGAGTCATGATGAATAAAACCCTGCTCACAGCTGAGAACTAGGAATTTAGAAATCATGGATGACATACTTTAGCAAACTGATTTACAGTGTTTCCCATACAAATATTTCCCTGTGAAGTACAACAGTTGCAAAGTGAGTATTTCTGAATTGTATTTTAGAATACTTCACTGACAAGTAAACAGCAACACACCTTTATAATTCATCTGTTTACCTTAATCTACCAGGAAAATCCATGACATGAAGGAATTCTGGGTTCTACTGCTGTGCAAAAATGATGGAGCTCATTTCCAAAAAACAACCGCAGTAGGGTAGCAACAGATTCCTCAGCCTTGTTGAGAATGACAAGCAGTTGGAAAGAAAGCTTACAGATAATAAACAAAGCTTATGGAGGTGTTAAAGGCCAGGTTGGCTGAGGCTTTGAGCAACATAGTCTAGTGGAGGGTGTCCCTGCCCATGGCAGAGTGGTTGGAACTAGATGATCTTTAAGGTTGCTTCCAACCCAAACCATTCTATGATTCTATAAAATCAGTCTGCATCCCTTTGGCCTAAATAGGAGTCAATACTGTGCTCTGCAAAGAATGAGGGGAAAAAAAGAAAAAATCAGGAACTTGTTAGGGTCTAAGAATGAACAACACTGATTCAGTACTAATTTAAACAGCAAACAAATAAAACACAAAAGGAAAGTTCGTTGTACAGATGTATAGCTTGATGCTGGATTTTGTCCCAAAAATAGAACATTTCCAGCCTAGAAGTACCAGGAAATCACTCTTATGAAATCTTTCTTGTTTGGTTATTTGTTTTTCTACTGAAATTATAGATGTTCTGAGTTACAGAAACCTCTGTAATGAAATTATATTTAAACATCAAAATAAATTATTTTAAAACCTAAACAAATGCCTGCAGTGAGCAGGAAATGTCTCTTACTGAAAAACAGCTATTATTATTATTATTGTCTCCTACTACATCAGGCATTTTATAATCCTTATGTATATTATCCAAAGTACTTCTGCATTTTAGGCACCATATACCTCATAAATCAGAATGTTTTAGTAAGACTTTTCTGATTTAATAATCTAATATTTTAATAATACTCAAGGCATCTTGTAAACCAATTGCTTTGTCTACAGACTCCAGACAAGCTCTTTGGCTCATCATGCTGGTGACATTCTGTGATCTGTATTACACAGAAAAGTTAAATGGATGTTCGGGCCTAAGATTTATTAATTTATGCATTTCCCTTAAAGAGCAGCACAACGTCAGCAGCCATTACAGCTTCCTCACAAATGTTTCAGGTCTCATGTTCTTCACTGATCAAAAGTAACTCCCTCTACCCCACAAAGGTCAAAAAGCTATCTTCCATCAAAAAATAAGAGATAGCTCTGACACACTTAAACAGCATGAGAATGGTGGAGAACCTTCCCTTCTTTCTCTTCATGTCTTCATTGAAGGCCCACATTTCTTTTCACCTCTTGGATAGCTTTTTCTGTTAGACACAAGCATTTTCTTATGATATTTCCTCTATGTCTGTTATCTCCTGGGATATTCTGCTCTTACTATTCATGTAAGATCACATTCCCTAACCTTTACAAATCAAAAAAAAAACCCCAAGTGTGAAGAGCAGTAGATGGGGATCACTGGACAGATTGGTGTCCAACACAATTCAGAAATTAGCAGGCAACTAGTAAATCACAACATGATTACAATAGTNATTTAAACAGCAAACAAATAAAACACAAAAGGAAAGTTCGTTGTACAGATGTATAGCTTGATGCTGGATTTTGTCCCAAAAATAGAACATTTCCAGCCTAGAAGTACCAGGAAATCACTCTTATGAAATCTTTCTTGTTTGGTTATTTGTTTTTCTACTGAAATTATAGATGTTCTGAGTTACAGAAACCTCTGTAATGAAATTATATTTAAACATCAAAATAAATTATTTTAAAACCTAAACAAATGCCTGCAATGAGCAGGAAATGTCTCTTACTGAAAAACAGCTATTATTATTATTATTGTCTCCTACTACATCAGGCATTTTATAATCCTTATGTATATTATCCAAAGTACTTCTGCATTTTAGGCACCATATACCTCATAAATCAGAATGTTTTAGTAAGACTTTTCTGATTTAATAATCTAATATTTTAATAATACTCAAGGCATCTTGTAAACCAATTGCTTTGTCTACAGACTCCAGACAAGCTCTTTGGCTCATCATGCTGGTGACATTCTGTGATCTGTATTACACAGAAAAGTTAAATGGATGTTCGGGCCTAAGATTTATTAATTTATGCATTTCCCTTAAAGAGCAGCACAACGTCAGCAGCCATTACAGCTTCCTCACAAATGTTTCAGGTNCCCAAGTGTGAAGAGCAGTAGATGGGGGTCACTGGACAGATTGGTGTCCAACACAATTCAGAAATTAGCAGGCAACTAGTAAATCACAACATGATTACAATAGTCTGAAGGAGAATAGCCCTGCTCAGGGTGATCAATATGAAGAAACATCCATGACTGGCACAACATGACCAAAACTTGATGCATTGTCAGGCCTACTCTACCAGCTACAACTCAATATTACCCCTCATAAAGCTGATAACATCTGCATGAATAAGGGAAAAAAAAAAGTTAAACCTTGAAGAAGAGATCAAGTCCAACACTTAGTGATGAGAGTGACAGACATGCTATTACAGGATCAAGTCTTAACATTATCATTAGCTCAGAAAGGATTCAGAAGGACATAATTTCTGAGAGATAATTTGGACAAATTTGCAGCCATCCATTTAAATCAGAGTTGGTCAAATCTGACAAATTAAGAGTAAGAAACAGCTCACCACTAGACTTGGACAATCTAGACCTGAAAACAAAATGTTTCGTCAGTTCTAAAGAACTGGACACAAAGTTTGGGATAGAGTCTACTAACAGTGACACAGATGGCTCCACTTTAACAAAGATGATGTGTCAACTGCTTATTCTGTTTGGGATGTGGGAAAGTAGAACAAGCCAGATTTAGCTGCCAAGATCTCACAAAAAGTTTATTATTTTTAAGCCCCTATTTTTCCAGATCTAGTGAAGAAAGGTTTTCATTCTGCAAATGAAGCTGAGTTTCATTTTTTGGTCTACCTTTGCCAATTTATTTTTAATAAGCATTTGAGAGGTCATTGTTAGTTTAGTCTTGCCAGAGCTTTTTTTACTCCTTGGGAATCATTGATTCACAGGTTTCTAAGTGAAGGGATCATCAGAACTCCTAGTCTGAAATCAATGCAGTAATGACTATGCAATTCTACTAACTATTCTCAAGTTAACTGATATTTGCCTATAGCATATTTTATATTATAGAATAAGGCACTAGTTTCAAGCCAGGAGTCTCAAGAGGTGAAAATCACAACCCATTAAAATTTGCATGCAGTATGAACTTTAAATTGTCTGATTTAGTGTTTCTTGAAACTATCTCCTGTTACTAAACTCATAAATCGTAGTCGTCATATCTTGATATTTCTTTTGACAAACTAATGAGATTGCACTACTTGAAAACTGTTTAAAAATCCTCAAAATATGCAGCTTTCTAGCAGCAAAACAGTCACCTAATTTGTGACAATCTGGACTTTTTTATTATGCTGAAAAGATTCCAGCTCTGCATGAACTCATGACCTGCAAGGTGAACCACAGGTAACTGAAATCTGCCATCTAATTCTCAAGTCCACTGAATAGTAATAAAGGCTACTAGTGATTCTTCCTCATTTGAGAGGATTACCGGTACAGTTTAAAAAAATTGGCAGGCATTCAGTCTAGGTGGCCCTCTTATCCTGCTTTCTGAGCCAGATAAAACAAAGATATGCATATCCTTTCCTAATACCAAAGAGAAAAGGAACCGAGTAAGTTTTAGAGAAGAGGGAAATATTGGGGTACTGCCTTTCATTTAATTGCTGATATTAAATGCTGATAGGGTTTTCATACAGTGGTATTACTTAAAAGCCCAAGAATCCATCACCAGGATGGATAACTGCAGCTGACAGAGAGGCTGTCAAGGAGGGTGGACACTTGGAGATCCTGATAACATTACACTAAAACCATTTGAAAAATATACCAGAAAGATTTATTGTTCACTGCCAGGTTAACAATAAATAGACTGAAGTAGTGCTGCATCCTCAACCGCATTCTCAACTGGTGTTGAGCATTCAAAGCATACATGTGGTACGTCTCTAGCACCCTTCCTCCTCTCTGCAGCTCCTACAGCCTCAGAGCAGCAGCTGTTACACACCTGCCACCCAGTTGCCTAATCCATTCATATTTCTCCAACAAATGATTTAGCTATGCTCAAGTTCTGAATCCTCTGGCAGCTCCCATCTGCCTTCCCCCTTACCCCTCTGCAATCCTTCCTTACCAAATGCCCACCAAAAAATCCATCAACTACCATGTGCAAAAATATCCCTCCAGATTAGTGATAATTCTTCCCATTCTTCTGATCCAGCTGTAAAGATGGTCAATGTACAGTACAATGTGCTTTGAACCCAGCTGAACATCTGAGGATTAATATCCTGTCATCATGCACACAGATCCCCAAAAGACAATCACATAGTATCCAAATTCCTGCACATATTTTGCAGATGTGATGTTGTACGAGTGGTGATACTCTCATACTCACAAGGAATTGTAGCCCCTTTGATTCCTCTCCAAGACACTCCTTTTAATTGAAGCTGTACCTTAGGCTGGTAGCAGAGTTGTTAAGAGAGAAGAAATAAAATACCTGCCAATATATCTGGCAGAAGAAAACATTAAGATAACACATAAGCACAAGACTGCACTCTCACATTTTTGTTGAGTATGTACCACAAAATGATCGTTTAAGATATGTTGGTCTCAAAAACTGCCTTTTTTACTTACTCATTCATTTTTTAAAAGGAATGGGATGCAGAAGTGCCATTAAAAAAATTCTTCGGGTTGAAGAGACTGTCTCTTCCCACCAGTAATACTGCTCATGTAAGGCAAAGTAATGCTAAAGCATTAATCATGTTTTTATTCAGTCTGTAGAAAAATTTCCTTAATGTTCTAACGAAGAATCTGACCAAGCCACATTGAGTTAATTTTTATGTTTAACTGTCACATATCAAGTACTCAAAACAGAATTCTGCATCTTCATTAAAACGTTCTAAAGAAGAGAGTAAACACTAAATCTATATGATTAAAAATCACGAGTAACCTCTACTTACTATTCAATGGACTTGAGAATAGAGGGCAGATTTCAATTACCTGTGGTTCACCTTGCATAGATATTGAACCTATGCACACATATTTCTCAATGCTTCTGCTAATTAAAAATAAATTTTTATTTCTTCTGTACTAATGGGCCACCAGGTTCCTCCTTATCTACAATTTTATTTATACAACAGAACTTTTAGAATATCTTCTATTATTTGCCCTGAGAACACTGACAGCAAGAATGGATAGAGATGTCATATAGCCTCTAAAATAACCACACGTAAACGCGCACAAAGCCAGATGAGAGAGCAACACATACTTTTATCAGAAATACATCACATGTACAGAATACAATGGGGACTCAAGTGTCAAATTTCACACTGGTGGACTTCATCAAAGAAAGAATTACAGCTTTGTATCTTCTTTGACTAGTAGACCAGGAATTTCTTCAAAGTTTTCCACGAAATCCACTTCTAATAACTCCATAAATCACCTTTGATCTTTAAAATCAGAACCAAAAAAGATGCAATATTGGAGATGTTACAGATACAAGAATAAATTCTTTAACCAATTGACCATTTTTACTAACACTAATGAATTTTAACACAACTTCCTCTACACCTAATTCAAGAATTCAAGCTTTCTCACTAAGAGGAAGATATCTCAAGCCTTTGAATACACTGAATGAGATCTCCTACTGCAAGTGCATTTGTTCTCCAGAAGAAAACAAAATCTGATGTCACTATAACAGGATCAATAATATCTTCTTATTGGCATTGTGAAAGACAATTGTGGAAGAAGTGTTATAAGATAGAGACTTCCCTTAGCATGGGATTAATCTGTCTGAACAAGGAAAGAACATTCTTGACTGTCCTGAAGTACACATATTTAGTGAATTTGCATTATAAATATGACTGGAAAATTTCATAACAGAAGACATTCTCTATTAGAGATTTTCACAACTCTTTATCATTCCTTCACTCCAAACTCAATTCTGGGATGTGAAGGTCAAGCTGAATTGCTCAGAAGTTTGTCATCATCAGAAATACAGCTCCATGTATTAAATTATGATTATATTGATTTAAACAAATAGCACTCAATCCTAATTTTACTAATATGTCCAACCAAGTGCTTTCAATGGATTTTTATAGGTATAACTACTTTCAGGTCAGAAAATAATCTGACTTGACATTAATGAGTTTTCATGAAGATAGTAACATTTAATATGACTCAGTATAACAGTGATGGTATATATAGGACTGTTCAGCCTGGAGAAGAGAAGTCTCAGGGGGATCTTATCAATGTCTATGAATGCCTGAAGGGAGGGTGCATATAGGAGAGAGCCAGGCTCTTTTCAGTGGTGTGCAGTAACAAGACCAGAGGCAACGGGCACAAACTGAAACACAGGAGGTTCTCTCTGAACATCAGGAAATACTTCCTTACTGCCCGTGTGACCAAGTACTGGCACAGGTTGCCCAGAGAGGTTCTGGAGTCTCCCTGCTTAGAATTATTCAAAAACTGTCTGGATACAGTCCTGGGCAACTGTCTTGAGGTGTCCCTGCTTGAGGGTTGGACCAGATGATCTCCAGAAGTCCCGTCCAACCTCAACCATTCTGTGATCACTACCACAAGTAGCCATAACCCTGAACTAGTGCTGGGCACGGAACTGTTCATTACACATCTGACTACCCAAGATTTTCCCTAAGTTAAAGCCTCATCAGGGCAGACCAACCAATACACTGACATTAGGGCACTCATCTGCTCTATGGGAAGTAAACATTCATATCTCAGTTCTACGTGCAGGAAAAAAATCAGATCTCAGTCTCTCAGATTACATATATTCCAACTTTATTTTTTTACATGTGCTTTGTCATAAGAAAGATGTGAAATATATTTCTGCTACGGGCTGTTGCCATAGCAAGGCTTGAACAACATAATTCCAGATTTCCTTATCCATTGAACAGGAGCTGTTTATTCTGAGATTAAACAGAATTTTGCATAATGAGGAAAATCCCTATCTTTAAAAACAAAGTTTATTCTGGAATTTAGAAAAACTAAAAAGAGTCACAGATGGTCACAAAGTCTCAAATGAACAGTGTCAGCAAAGAACCAAACTGTGCCATATATTCTGAAAAAACAAAACAAAACAAAACACAGGCCAATTTCAGTGGAAGACCCAACGTTAATTACAGAAAAAATATTTCCCACTATCGCTCTCACCTTCCCCAAGCAAAGAAAGTTTATATTTGCCAAAAGACTCAATGTATTTATCCTAGACTAATTCTGGTACCTTGAAATGTCACCAATGGGGGACCTTGCAGTAGAGGCTCAGCTACATACTACAGATCAGTTCAAAATCAGAAACTCAGTGAAGCAGCACCCATCCACCTTCTTCTTGACTTCGAGCCACTTCTGAACATCCCAGGTTGTACTAGCAATACTGTCACAGCTTACAATGCATAGAGCACTAGCTAAGCTAGTGACAAATTGAATTTTGGGGTAAGTAAGTATTTAGGAGATAAGAAATGTGAGAAATTCATTCTGGGTTTTAAAAATAAGTCTGTTTTGGATTAGAAGAAAAAAATATTACATTTTGGATCTATACTAATATTTAAGTAGGCTAACAGTGAATATTCTGGCTAATGCTTTAAATTAGTGAGGTTTTCCTATTGCAATGCTTTGTTTTTTTTTTTAATTCACTAGATTAAGCTGTTTTACAAATATGCTGAAACTACCACTTTCAATGGCTTTAACAACACAGAAGCTATAGATTTTTGCACCCAATTCCAAGAGCTGATGAACGGCCTTTTTCCACTTAAGGAGAAGAGAGATGACAGCCCTTCCATCTGTTGGGACTGAGAACCTTTGTGACTGAAAAACAGCTACGTCTGTTTTCCTCCTGGGGAAGGAAAACAAGAATAAATTGGCCATGCAGATGTTCTTTAATAGGCGGTGCTTAAATTGAGAGGCTATAGCAACATGAACTGCTTTCTATAGCTGGTTTGTTTGTGTCTCAGGCACAGGAGCCAAGGGAGACGGCTGCATTATTCGCTGGATGTTGCTGTTACTGCAAGATAAATACAGCATTCTTCTTTTTATCTCTGAAGTGCCCTTCAGATAAACAGTCTGACCTGAAGTGAAGCCCTTTGCTGTTTAAAAACAAAACCAGAAGAGATCTATTTTCCCAACAACAGCAGGACCAAGCACAGAGGTGGCTTTGAACCTGCCATTTACAAACACCATTTGATACAATGCCAACCAGGGTTACACAAGAGCCGGGGCTTAAAAAAAAAAAACAACAACAACAAAAACCAGTTCAGTGCCTGCTAAAGAAGTTATGAGACACAGAAACAAGACCGTAACAAGGCTGGAATTTGCAGGACCTTTGCTGTCAGGTTCCTCAAAATCAAAGTCAGTAACAAGCACTGGCCAAGAAATATTAGGCCCAGCGGCACCATCAGGACAGGGTTAGGACAGAACCAGCTCTCCAGTGGAAATGTTGTGATCTTAGCTGCTGAGTGCTGAACCAGCATTTTAGGAGGAAAAAAAAACCTGTAAAAAAAAGCAGTTCAGATTTGTTCTCTATTTCACCTTTGAAAGACTAACAGGTAGAAATGCCTTTGCTTAGAAGAATGAGAGAGCAAGGGAGTAAGTTATGCTACTCAAGTTCAACACATATTTAATTGTATCACATCCTAGTATTTTCACATATCAGTATCATATAACATACATACAATTACAAACATGTTGTTTCTAAGAATCCAAAACAAAGCTAATAGATGCTACTCAATGCATCAGATTCACATGCATCTATTACCCTAGGTCAAAGAGCTTCCCCTGCTCCTGCTATATTTCCCTCATACCAAGTACAGATACTCGTTCTTGAAATCTCAAATAATGGAAACCTCACATTCTCTCTAGGCTACCAGTTTCAAAGCTTCACTGTCCTTATTGTTAGAAGTTTTTTTCTGATGCATAACCTAAATCTTCCTTGCATCAATTCAAGTCTGGTTTCTCACTGATCTCCTTGTGAAAGACCATGAACATATTCTCTACCTCTTTGCAACAGCCTTTTATATATTTGAAAGCTGTTATCATGACACCTTACTCTTACCTTCTCTGTATTCAAAGAAATCCTAAACCTTTTCATATTAGTCTTTTTATTTTTTAAACAGACTTTTGAGAACTCTCATTATTTTTCTCTATACTGTCCCAAATTGATCCATATCCTTTTGACCTTGGGAGATTTAAGGAGGGCTAAGGATTTCTTCCACTGTTTAACACAATGTTCCTGTCACACACTCCAGATGGTGTTTGGCATCATTGACAAGATATTGTTTACCTAAGTTCAAGTTGAGATTGACTATTAACCCACATTTGTTCTTCTATTGCTGATGCCTAAGGAGTCATTACCCATCCTGTGCTTGTGCAGTTAATTATTCCTGTCTAAAGATAGATAGTTTAAATCTGTCCTTTCTACATAGCAACCCAGCTAAGCTTGTTTTATTTTTCCCCATAGTGTTTCAAGAGCAGAATGACTAGAATGACTCCATATTCATAGAATTCAAACGTTGCCTCCCAAACATCCTTGTACATTTTCCCATGCTGTTGTCACTTCAAGACTGAATAAGCATTTTCTATCCTTCATCCAAAGTATTCAGTGAAAATGCAGAATAATCACTGGGCTGAAGTCAGGCTTCTGAAAAGTCCCATTTGATATATCTGTCCCTTCTGACAGATTTTCTAATGTGTATGTATACACACATCTATGGCTTCTCTTCAATCTACTAGAACTGTCAGAATAGAGAATTAAATTCATATGGCACTTTTTTTCTTGATTAATCTTGATTTCTTGATTACAGTTATTACACATCATCATCATCTTCTAGTTGCTTACAAAGAATTTATTTAGTTGTTCCAATGCTTTTCTGAAAAAATAAGTCAAACTGACAACCTTGTAATGCCAAGATTCTTCCTCCTTCCCTTTTTACAGGTAGCATTGTTTGCCCCTTCCAGACAGCTTTTCCTGGATAAGTATTGTGACAATAAAGACCAGCTAGTTTCAAAAAACCTAAATTACTTCTTGTCTATATGCCTCTGGAGCCCTCAGTCTGGTAGGTGTTCTCAAATTACTAGTATCATTCCCCATGAGCATTAAAAACCTGCACAAAATACACCTGTGACAGAGTAGAAGGTTGAAGTCCAATGTCTTCCTCTACCCAAAAAGATTCAAATCCCTGTCTCCTATCAAAGTGTCTGTGAATTATGAAGCCCTCCATCTCTGCTTACAAGACCACTCATATATTTTATCGTAAACAGTCTTTGCTTAATACAGAAGCTGGAGTCACAACGATTCATATCATTCGTGTTTTCTCTCCTCACTTGCTTTCTCTCTTGCTTCTCATGCCCTACACTCTGCACAACGGGACAGTTTCAGCAGGAGTGGAGTCACAGTGTTGTCATACTGATGACAGCACTGAATTGGTCTCTTTCATCTCCTAAGCAAATATTCCACTAGCATAAGACACAAGTATCTTCAAAAGATTCCTCCAAAATACAGTTAAACTACTGTCTGATTTAAGACTTATTTTCCTCAATTTTTTCCTACTAGACTGTGCAAAGGAACTGACAAGCGAACACGTACTTCAGCAACTGCTCCTGCAACATGCTCGGTATCTCACTTGGGACATTTAGCTAATCTTATTTCCTTAGCCTTCCTACAGTGCATCCAACAGTAAGGCTTCTATGCCAAAGACAAGGAGATTGAACACTAGGTGCCAGAGCTCAGCTCGCATCCTCAACCTTTCTGTACCTGGCCCCACTACGACGGAGCAGGCTGCTGCAGCAACTACTGCAGTGTTGTTTCAGGCTAGGCAAGAAACCCAGGCGTGTGGTTATTGCACTGGCCAAACTCAAGGAGTGCAAATACTGCAGCGCATGGTAGCCTGCTTCAGTACTTTCTTAGCAATCCTGGTATTTGTTCTTGCCATGATTCATGACAGTTCCTTCATTTACAGTTATGAAGACCATATACTTAAAGGATCCTGTAAGCTGAAGTTCTTCCTATAGTGTGGGTATCTAATATGGTTTCACATGTTATGTGGTCTGTCTGAATTCTTATAATTGAGAATATTTAAAAATATCAACAATTATACATCTATATTCTTAACGCTAATATTTAGCAATTCCCTTTAGAACACTATTTTCTATTTCACTCCAGTATACTAGATTAGTTTATGTCAGCAGAAATGAAATCACCTTGCTAGAAAAACAATGAGAGGGGCCATAGACTTAAAAATACTTTCTCTTTGTGCCTAAAAACATCACTGTAAGAATTCTTACTCGCTCCTTAGATAAACCACAAGAACAAAGACTATATTTATTTCCTAATACACAAAAACACCTAGCTCAATGCACCCACACACATAAAGCAGTAATCACAATCAACAAGCATAGTCTGAAAAGTAGTTAAATGACCAAAAAAAAACACAACTCCTGCCCCCAAGCAAAAACGCTTTTTAATGGTATCAAAAGTATTTTTAATTCACTCGTAACACTGACAAAAAAACCCCACATTTAACATAACATGGCAATTTTCTGAAGACCATAGTCATCCTCTATACTGGACTGCTTTAAATATTAAAAAAACCCCAAACAAAACCCCCAAAACAAACAAACAAACAAAAACCCCAAAACACCTCAAACCAGAAGATTGCACCTAACAAAACAAAAGTATGTGGAAAGTATTCAAGATTCCTTACTTCAGGATGGACAGAATGAGTAGAGACAGAGCAAGGAAAGCAGGTAACGTAAGCATTGAAATGTACTGTAACTAAATTAGAAAATAATAAAAATGGCTATATTATAAGGTACAAAGCATCAGTAATTGCTTAAAGATGCTTAGAGAAGATGCTTGCAAAAGGCATGATCGTGATGGTCACAGAACCACCTTACAGGGGGAATGCCTGCAGGTGTTCCCCTTGTACCTCTGTGATTTAGCCACAATGGAAATGAATACAAATAAAGCAATAAGAAATTCTCTAGACTTTGGTTTAGCCCTGCATGGACTCCTCTGTCACTTGAGCTGATCAATCAGCTTTCAGTGTTAGTAAAAGATTATCTTGGATTGCATTTGCATGTTTGCAGGCTTATTCAAACTGTATCACAGTAGAAACTGTCAGCACCTTTGAAGCAAGAAGCTGACAAGCTTTTTGGAAGTAACCACAAGATAAATATAGCTATACAGTTTATAAATCCCGGCCAATTATAAGTTTTCAGGCTGTTTCATCCATTCCTCTTTGAAGTCTATTCTAAAAACCTTTAGCTCCAATTTAACAAAAATAAAGTTTCTTCTTAAATGAATGGCTCAGACTGAGAACATCTTCAACACATAACCAAAGTCAGCAACAGCACAGGAACACACATCTTGTCTTTGAATTCCACACACACAACAACATTTCTGAGCACAGAAAAAAGCCCAGACCTAAGCAATTGTCTCCATAATGCAATGGAAGAAGAAACAACCACATCTGTTTTGCAGAAAACAGAAATCCCTATATTGCGATACAGACACATTATTTCCTCTGCTTTGCTGCCATTCCTTTAAAATGCTTGTTATGTCAGGTCCACAACCATTTCATTCATAACACACAGTTCTTTGAAAAAAGACCTTGAGACCAGTAAAGTCAGCAAATCCCAGTTTATGTAGGGTCTGATCCCATGCAGTACACTCACTGCTCTAACTTGAAGGCTGGCAGTAGCCCCACTTAATGGACCTGGCAGCACAGATGGAGTTTAGGTGTTATGCTGGAGCAAGGCCTTAGTCCCCCCAAATGTCATTAAGATCAGTTAGTTGTAAGCAGAACTAAAGTAACTCTTGCCTCAAGGTAGATCCCAACCAAGGGGTTTTGTACCCACTTGTCTTCTTCCAGTCTATAATACAACAGGGTCTAGAATTCAAAGCAAACTGATTTTTCTGTAAGTTATAAGAAACACCTGCAAGACTTGCACAACTTTATATTAAAACAGAACTCCAGCTGCACAAAATGGTCCGAGAGAAGCCTTCCACTCAAGGAGTTTATGTTCTCTGCTCACAGAAATACTGTCCACAAAACAACCAGCTACGTGCAAGAGGTCACACAGCTCCAACTCCAACTTCCACCGAACAGGAAAAGTCACAGACTTCAGTTAAGTGCAGCAACCCATTGGAGGTCAACAAAAAGTCTCTGATATAAACGCTGAGTACCTGTGAGCAGATAAAACCCACTGTCAGATTTCCTAAGTTTACACAGAGCGATTAGCATAGAAGTCCCTTTATTTTAAAAGAACAGTTCACATTTCTACATTTACTCTTTTCTCCTTGGAGAGAACAACTCACCTTTTTGCACTCCATCCCACAAGTACCAAACTACCTTCTCCTGAATGGTATAACTGATATCAATGTAACTAAACTTTGACAAACTGTTCTCTTTGAAGTTTGCTACTTCTGTTTTGAACTGAATGGTGTAAAAGCTTGCCCACCTTTTCCCAATTCCATGGTCAGTGCAACAAGAAGTAACCCAGATACGTTCTTTCCACTGACCATCCACATCGCCATAAGAGCTGGGACATACAGCTTTTTCAGGGAGTTTACATGTAAATTCAGGGCACATTTAATTTATCATTTGAAGAACAATCATTGACAATACTAAATCAACCACCAATATATTCATGCTACCTCCTTTGTACATCTTGGACAGAACAGGCAGAATAGCTAGGTCTGTAGGTTACCAAGGCAGGATTCAAAGTTCTAAGCAGAATTTCTGTTTCCATACTCAGACCATGTCAGTTCTGCAACTCAGATCTTTGAAGCATCAACTCAAAAACTATCACAGTAGTTGTGACTGAAGACCGAATCAGTGCTTGACTATAACACAAACATTCTGACAGGTAGATAAATAGGTAAGATTTGCAAGTTTGCTAATTTCTGCTAGGAAATTAGAACGCATGGTATAATAACCTGGATTTCACTACAGCTTCTCTAGCAATAAAAAATTTTCAGTCACATAAAAGTATCAAAGGGGAAAAAAAAATCTACAGTGTGACCAAACAGAATTTTTCCTTTCTTCTTATTATGAATAATGTTGAAAATGCTATTATAAATTCAAATTCCAGAATCTATCAAAAACTCCTTGCTGGAAGAGACTTGATTTTTAAGTGAAAGAAATCCATAGAGATCTGACTTATTAATGATTTATAAAAAATTAATTCAGGCCAAGAGCACATTAAATGTTCATCTTATTAAAGAAAATATAATGATTTTAGTGGAGATAAAACAATCTTACTAAGAAGAAGATAGCAAAACATATTAATGGGATTAATATTAAAAGTGCATTGTCTAGAAACACAACAAATGAAATGTTAACATGGTAACTAAACAGCACTTTTCTATTAAAAAAATATTCCCCACAGTTATTTTGAAGCTCAACAAATTTTAGAAGCATTTATTTTGCTGAGAGTTGATCACTTAAGCCCAATAATTAGGATAAAATTAAAAGAAACAGTTCAGCAATCCTTTACCTAACCCCACAGTGCTCGTACACTTAACAGAATTTCTTCAATGAGGTTAACAAAATGTCATTATGGGAATTGTGATTTGAATTCCAGTGCCTCCATATTTCTTTTGTGAATGTAATTTTCTTAAAACAATAGTAGTTTCCTAAAGGAGGGTTTAAGGATAGAATTTTACAAAATGTAAAGCTCTCAAGCATGTGCATATAGAGATACAGGTACACACAGTATATTAAGATATATATACAGATGTTAATCTATTCTATCAGAAGCGGTATATGATATAAAAACAAAGTAATGAAGTGGATAATATCCTTTCAAAAAAATATTCAAATATGATAGGCCAAGTGCAAGGTCCTACACGTGGGTCAAGGCAATCCCAAGCACAAATACAAGCCGGGTGGAGAATGGATAGAGAGCAGCCCTGAGGAGAAGGACGTGGTGGTGTTGGTGGATGAGAAGCTGAACATGAGCCGGCAGTGTGCGCTTGCAGCCCAGAAAGCCAACCGTGTCCTGGGCTGCATCAAGAGAAGCATTAGCAGCAGGTCAAGGGAGGTGATTCTCCCCCTCTACTCTGCTCTCATGAGACCCCACCTGGAGTACTGTGNATTTTTAACGGTGAGGATGGTGAGACACTGGAACACGTTGCCCAGGGAAGCTGTGGATGCCCCATCCCTGGAGGTGTTCAAGGCCAGGCTAGATGAGGCTTTGAGCAACCTGGTCTAGTGGAGGGTGTCCCTGCCCATGGCAGGGGGGTTGGAACTTGATGATCTTTAAGGTCCTTTCCAACACTAGCCACTCTAGGATTCTAAGATTCTATGATGCCAAGCTACTTTTACTAAGAATAATTGCTTTCTCATTGCTACAAAGAGATGAAAAATGCCTCATTACAGAATTTATATTCTGGTATTTTCAAATTATCAAATAAATTTTATTCTACCCACTTAAATGATAAAACATCAGTTAACACAAGAAAGGCTTGTGGCTAGGTAGGGTGGAGGTATCAGACACAATGCTGAAATTGATGTTTTTGGCAGTTATAATACAAACTATCTTTCAAGTTCTAAATCAAAGATTTGCACTTTTCTCAAACAGATATTATATCCCTTTACATTTGCATGGACTCTTTCACCCAAATCATTAGACAGAAATATCAGATGTATAGTGCTAACATGAATATTGAAAACCAAATCTTTTTCCATTATAATAAACAAGAAAATTAGCAAATGTAATGATCTATTGTGGTTTTTATTGAGCCACAATTTATTTTAAACTTAGCAATACTGAAGCATTTCCTACTTACTGCAACACCATTACATTTTCCATGTACCTCTCCCTATGCAATCGCATTATAACTTTTTTTCCTGATCTTCTCCTTGACTATTTTCCAAGTACTTAAAGTACTTCTCAGGTTGGAGTCATCTAGAGATTTAATAAGCATGTTCCTGACACACACTTCTTTTTGACAGTGAAATATTAGTAACACTTCGCTATTATAGCTTTTTGAACAGTTTCCTATCCACCTACAATAATTTCTTCTGCTGAAGTCAAAATATATGACATCTACTGCCTGTCCTTTACCCACAAGACCTGTTATTCTATGAGACGTGAAAATTAAATTGGTTTGACACATTTTGTTCTTGGCAAACGTATGTTTACCATCCCACATCTCCTTTATTTTTCTAGGTGCTTATGGGTACTTTTAGTGACTTCTTCCAGTATTTTTCCAGGAATTTAAGTCAAGCATTCAATAAATCTCCCTGAATTGCTGAAGTCCTGTGTAGAATGGATATATCAGCTATTAATTTAAAATTAAGAACATTTTTAAATGCTTAGTTGATTCAATTTTCATGCAGCCTAAAATACCTACGCTTCTTAATCCCAGACTATTTTCTTAAAAATACAACTGCGACATTTGAGGAGTTGGAGAAAATAACCTTATTCAAATATTTAATTTATTTAAGCATAATAAAAATATAGCACTCAAAAACCTACCCAATTTTCAGTGACACAAGTTTCAGCATGCTGCAGCTGATTACGTGTTGAACTTCTTAACAGATTGATTTTATTGAGTTCTAAATTACTATGATTTTTACTAAATCCAAGAAAGACTTTGAAATTACTAGTACTAAAGACATGCAAGATCATATGGGTATTTTCGGCCCTACAGCAGACAAAACAGCTGTGAACAGAGGGGTAATTAGCACAAGAAGCAGTAGGTGATGCAGAGGTGATATGTTTTGCACCAGCTGTAACCCTTTATCTTTCATGAGATGGAATGCTCACCTTGCTTTATTTACAAGATCTGTAAAAGGGCTGTACTAAAAAGATGTCAGCAGAATTGTGCTACTATAAAATGCAGTATTCTCCCCATTATTTAAATCCAAAACAAAATACCAAAATGCCCCAAAACCCCATTTCCTTAGAAGTTCAAGATACTAAACTACTGACATCACAAGACGAAACAGACTGTTTTTCATTTCCTACTTTATGACCTCCTTCCTCAGCAACCCACCTAACTGCATGCTTGACAGGGAATGTTTCACACACATGCTACTTCAATTTACAGTAAGGCACTTCATCCTGCATGGGCCAAAATGCTCCTGTAACTTCTTCTGATATTATTATATCAGCATGTCTTCAAGTGAAGAAAAAAAAAATTCTGCAGAACCTGTAGTATTAGATTGTTCACAAATCCAGCAAGTTTTAACAATATTAAATGGCATAACTGCATATCAACAACTCGCATTTCACTTACTCTTCAATGCTTACAGTGAGAGGAAAAAATGATACAGCAAACATGATCTTCCATTCACTTGAGTAATGTTGTCATGTCTGCAAAGACCTGGCTTATTTTCACTTGACCATGACTTATGTATTGCATTGATAAGTAACATGCGTAAGTCACACAGTTTACTACAGACTTACAACCAAAAAAAAAAAGACACTAGGTGACTGTCAGCAATGCAAAATTGGAGCAAGGAGATTATATTTCTATCAGAAATATCCCTATTCACAAATAAATTGTGTTTTCCAAGCTAAGAGCTTTAAGAAGCAGCATATTCCTTTTCACAGCACCAGGATTTGACACTGTGACGGGTATATTAATACCAAGCTGCCACAAGTGATTAGTAATCTTCTGTGGGTGCAATCAGCCCTGCTCATGTTCACTTCATCCAGAAAGGTAAGGAGGAGTGAAAAGAGTATTACTCCTTATCCTGGGGAGCAGGAGAGAATAGCTTTAGCAGAAGAGTGTCTGAAACCTGCCCAGCCTGGCTAAGCCCATGACTATGAATGTTGCTGCTACAAAAGCCATCTCACAGAGAGAGGCACTAACATAGACATCTTCTTGGTTTGCTTTTAACCAAGGACTCTGTATCTCTTAAAAAAAAAAAAAATCACCATCAGCAAAAGCTTCTAAAGAATGACCCACAAAGCCCCAAAGTTAGCAGGAGAAAACTACAGCTAGACAACAGGGTTGTCTCCAAATTCCTGCCATGCTCTGAAACAAAGGCATCTGAGTAAGGGCTTAGTGGCTCCCTCTACTTGAGATCCAGGTGCCATACCTGCAGGAAGGACTTGTATCTAGAAGCCATGTCCAACAGTGGGTGATAACAATAGCTTACATAGTGTCCTGTAAATAAGCATATACAACCAGGAATGGAAGAGGTGGAATCTGGGTCTTCCCTCAGGCAGAAGAAAATCAAACCCACCTGTCACGCATCTCAGAGAGGCCAGTCTTCCTCTAATTCTAGGGGCTTGGACAGAATTTATTGTGGGTCTCTCTGGGTTGAGAGGGCATATATCTGTGTGCGTCTGTACATCCCAAGGGCAATTTACCTGTAAATATGTTTGATGGAGAATTACTCTTTCCATTCATTATTGAGGTAAGATCCTGAACTCCTTTCAACACTTCAATTAAGTGTCTAGAATTTAGTGGGAAGAAAACAAGGCAGAGTGTCTGTCCGTCAGGCTTGAGGAAAGTCTGGTGAAGATGCATTTCACCCCTCTGTGTGCAGCCACGAAGGCATTTGCAAGCAGAGAGCACCATTTCTATGGCCTCCTAAAGGTGCTCAGAGGGAAGTGGGATAAATTAGTTTGTAATCCCTGCTTAGTTTACTCACTGTATTTTACACAGCCACCGTATGAAATAACATAAATAACCCCAGGAGCAGGGCTCTGAAGTCAGGTCTGAGTCCCTGGACATTTGACTATGGAGCAGCTGGCAAAGGTAACACGAGTTGTACTGTGCTTCCATTACGCATTTGGGACTGAGGTAAATGAAGCAGAACAGAGTGAAAGAATTACATTGCATTCTTCACCTTTTATTAAAGGATAACAAAAAAAAAATGTGTCTCACACTTCGTATTGCATTCTGCCAAATATTTCATTTTTGGAATACCATTTGTCCAAGAAAAAAACATAAATCCATTAAATAAATGTACTCATTTCATGGCTGAAAATGCTAAATGCATATTTTTCTGGGATTTGTTACACAAAGTGTCACAGATCATCCTCATCTGTTTCCAGCTGTGGTGCAGTGCTTTAGAGGAATGCATAAAACCTCATGCACCTGGAAATTAGGAGATTTCTGTTACGCCAGTTGATCAGCTTGCAAACCCAAAGCTTGAAAGTTTACGTCATTTTTTCTTTATATTAACAAGAGTGTATGATGATTTCACACTCAGTAATTTTTACTATACTCATTTTCGCATTAAAAACAATTCTTCATGTTATGTTCAGATTGCTAGTTACAAATTATACTTTTCTAAGGGGCAGAGAGGGTGAGAGGAATTTTGCAAAACAAGCCTGGTGGTGTTGCTGTCATGGAAGGGTTCTTCCCCTCCTTCAGACTATTTTAACAGTTTAAGTCTCTCTACTGAGATGAGAGAGTACCATAACAATAGTAATGGCTTTTAGAGAATTCTGAAAGATCCAGACGGTTTGCAAAGAAAAAAAAAAAAAAAAAAAAAAAGAAATAAAAGAAAAAAAAAAAAAAAAAAGAGGCAGAGAAAAAGGGGGAAAAAAAACGCTGTTTTTACC
The DNA here is from genome assembly GCA_013400615.1 of Syrrhaptes paradoxus. Classification (NCBI taxonomy): domain Eukaryota; kingdom Metazoa; phylum Chordata; class Aves; order Pterocliformes; family Pteroclidae; genus Syrrhaptes; species Syrrhaptes paradoxus. Next base: position 37,226 of record VZTO01027855.1, read on the forward strand.
AATGTGCTCACACTTACACACTTTATTATCATTTTTAATGCACACTTGGTGAAATATTGCCTTATGAAAGCTGATGACAAAACTCTTTTCATGAGAAATATATTGCAGGGGAGGTGGAAAAAAAAGGGCAAAAAAAGAAAACAACTGCATTTCTCTAAGCCTGGTGCCTGCTACTAGAATGTTGTTGTGGAATGAGGTTATGCAGAAATAAACCGGGATGTGTTAGAGTTAAATGCAGTGCTCAGAAAACACAAAAGAAACTGGAATGTTAATGAACCAGAGAGCACAGTTAGAATGCAGAATTAATTTGTAGTCAAGTGAAGCCTGAAATTTGCTATTGGATTCTGCTACTTGTTGACTGTGGTTTGTGTTAGGTTCTAAGTCTTGCTTGTGTGCTTTTCTCCTCAGTCTACTGGGATTTAGCATTAAAAAAAATAAACAAAACTTAAGCATATGAGTCACAAGTGATCAGGGAGCAGGAGGCTTTAAAAATCGCTGTTTCCTGGCCAACTGAGGTTGATTATACTCTCAATCTTTTGGTGATAAATAAGTAAACAGAAAGCCCTTTAAATCAAAAAAGCACAGAATTATGAATGTCAAGAAGCTCCATATAGTTCCAGGCACACCAACACACTTGTACTCATCAGGAGTTCCTCACAAACCTGTAATTTTTGTCACATTTTTCAAGTTTAGCATAGGTAGAAATAGCAGACATACTAGTGTTTATGTTATGTTTCTGCATATGACTCTATTTGCCCAAGCACAGCATTCAAAAGTACCTATCTATCTCATTTATGCAGTGGCACTACTGGACTACCTGCTCAGGCTAATTTATTCACCCTTCCTTAGCAGTCCCAAACTAGTACTTTTCTATTATCAGCACCAATTGCTCATTTCACCACTCTGGGCTCACCCATAGATGCTCATCCCACAAACAAAGGGTAGAGATTCTGAACTAAAAATATACAGTGGCTACCTGCAGTGCCTTGTGGCCCTTGGAAGCATCAAGAAGTATTTTACACCACTGCCTCTTTGTTCTGCACCTAGACAGATGTGGCATCCCTCTAGCACACTGAATGCAGGGGGGTAGGTACTCTCCTTGCAAAGTAATTTGCAGATCTTGAAAATGGTTAAATGCTGCCCTCAAGCCTCGCTATTGGACATGCCCTGAAGGTTATTCTCTGCTCTCCAGGGTGAGCTGCATGGTTTATCTCTGCAGCTCGCTTACAAGATTGGCAGTTGATATGCAAAGCAAACACTGGTTGCTACCTGGTGACTGAAACTTTCATTGCCACTGCCAGGTTATGTTAGATATGCAGACATGTTCCTTTTATTTTATAGAATAATAAAATGGTTTGGTTGGAAAGGACCTTAGAGATCATCTAGTTCCAACCCCCCTGCTATGGGCAAGGACACCTTCCACTAGACCAAATTGCTCAAAGCCTCATACTTATGACTATGAGGTCCCTCCATGAAGACAGCTTTCATCTTGCTGGACATGATGTGATGTCCTTGCTGAAGCTGTAGTCAGATTGTCTGAAATCCCATAACCTGCTAAATTTAACTTTTAATCTCAATTCTCTATTATTTCAATTCACAGTGTAAATTTTTGCTGTCAACTATGGTTCACATTGAAATTAATGGAATACCCAAAAGAAAAAATATAGCCATTAATTTTCATAGGTTGTTCATGTTGAATGGTACTTGACAATACAACTCATTCCCACCACTCACTCATACTGACTGGAAATGACATGAAGACAAATCAACTAAAAAATTTGGGAACTGACCTGAGTGTGGAGAACTGAGCTGGCATTCAGACTAGTGAAAATGATCTGGCAATGAAAGAAAACCCTTCACAGATTACTCAGGCAATTGAGTACTCTTGATTTCACTAATAGGATCTGGTTTATATTTTTAGCAGAGAACCATGTAACAATTACTAGGTACAGAAGAAAAGCTAAGAATGGGAAAAGAATAATTTAAGATAATTTTTCATGAGTCCTTCCATATATATTTTTCCAAGAATACGTAAGAGAAAAATGTTGGCAACAATTTCTTTCAGCTAAATATTTTAAGTAATGCATATTGCTTTTGGAATAGAAAAAAAATAATGGGAAACTTAAGTCCTGTGCTGGGCCTCCTTTAACTGTAACCTTTTATTGAATCTCCATACTTGCAAACAATAAATAATAATAATAAACCTGAGCATTTTTATAGCTGTTTTCATCCATAAACTCTGAGGTACTCTTTAGTAGGTTTGTCTTAACTATAGCCAATAACTTTACTCTGTTGACTGGTGTGGAATGCTAAATGCAAGTGCAGTCCATTAAAAGGGAAACGCAGAGAAAGATTGTCTTGTGGTGAGTGCCTGTGACAGGGAGTAATAATTCTTCAGTTTTATTTCCAGCTCTGTCATTGACTCACACAGTGACCCCGGGCAAGTCACTAAGGCCAAGAGAAGAAAAGAGAACAGAGTTAAGTTACTGCATTCGATTTAGACACTCAATAAGAAGTTTGATTTTCATAACTGCCAACTATCTGGAAATTCTCCTTGTGGAAAATCTTTGCCCTACTCTCTTGTTCCATGTTGACCCATCTATAATTGAACCTTCATGAGAAATTGAACTGGTTGAGCTTGAATCAATTTTAAATTGATCTCATTAATTTGTCATAAATCTCAGTTGTATACATGCCTAAACCAACTAAACTCTCTCTTAAGTAACAGTTAAGTTTATTTGGCAAAACATATGTTTTATTAAACAAAACTCAAAGTTCAGCAATTTGAGAGCTTCTAGATTAGGATATGCCACTGTTTTATCTTGGTTCAGACCCAGCTTTCCACTCTGGCACCTTTTTATCATGGATCCACATTTTGCAGGCACTGTGTGTGAAATCTCAGGTACAACTTTCCTTTAGTATTATTCAGACTTGTTCAATACATTACATTGTCAAACCATTACAGCTGATTCCTTTTTCCTGGCCTTTGCAAATGCACTCTTCTTTTGCTGATACTCATCCAAACCACTTTCTTATCTCTGGCTCCTTTTTTTCCTATCCCTGTGAACTACAACATTTCTGGCTTCCCTTTCAAGACTTTTAATTACCTTTAGCTCAACTTTGACCAATTCCAACTAGCTTATCTTCCTTTGCAAATATCTTTGGGAAAAAAGAAAAAAAAATAATCAAACTCTGAAAAGATTCTAACTGGTGCCACTGGTCTGACAGGACTTCTCTTGATTAATTTACTGTCAGTCAAGAATAGTAGGAGCTGTCAACAATTTAAGGTTTTTAGATTTTAGATCAAAATTTGATGTATTTGTTTCCTCAATAAATGGCAAAACAAAGCAAAACAATGTGCTAATATAAGTGACATTGCTGCCAAGCTTTTCTACTGATTGTTAGTAAAAGCCAACAGAATATCAACGGCACCTTACTGAAATCATCTCTACCTGCTCTGAGACACAGTAGAGTGTCTCATGTCTGTTTAACACATTTAAAAGGAAATTACCATTAGTGAGTGCATATATTTTAGCATCAAATTATCCACGAATGGAACCTTCCTGATTTTCATAGTTTAACCAAAATTAAGTCACATTTATTAACATCTCAATACCGTGAAATACTGTCTGCAGCAGAATGACTTCCTCTCCGTCCTTGCAATGTACTGCAGTTGGGAGAAGTTAATGCACTGAATGCAGTGGGTATCACTACAGACCCCGCTTTGAGAAAGGAATTACCAAGTTGAATTTTTCTAGATGCCTTTCAGATCTTCTGATCTGTCCTTGAATCATACATATAACAAAGAAAGTTGTTTGTTAATTGACATGGCATTATCCCCAGTAAAATCGATGGTCTTTACTTCATTAATTCTGAGGTCAGCAGAGCCTTCAGAGACATTTAATTTCTTCATTGGGAATTCTTGAGAGCCAATTTGTCAAATTGCCGAACAGAAAATAAATAATACAGAAATATATGAATCATTTACCTTTTTGACTCTAATGGAAGTATTTCCTGCTGGACACTTGCGCAAACAGGGTAAATAAATTTTGCTTAAAGCTACAAGCAGCAAAGAAACACCATTTCTAAAGAGAGAATACAGGTCTGAGCATCCAACTAGTCAGCGAATAGGTCAAGAGGGAACATCTGCCAAGGCGTTAAGCAGAAAACTGGAATTTTCATTCTACCTCCCTCCATTGTAGTTAGTGCAAATTTGCCATTTCCTGTAAATTCATGACTCCAAATAGAAGGTGAAAACCTTGAGTAAGTTGTGGAAGGTTGGTATGTTTTTACAGAAATGGAGATGTTGTAGACAAAAAAGAGGACAAACAGAGGAGGACAGAAGCTGATGGTCAGAAAGATATGGGCATCATACAAGAGAAGCGTAAGGATAGACGGAAAAAGGAGAGAGGTTTGAGATAAAAGAACTGACTGATCAAAGTTCTGTTCCACAAACCCAATAACCTTCTTAAGCTTTAGCATGCTCATTGAGGAGTTTTACAACTGGATGCAAAGTACCACATAAATCATTGAACACCTTTGTGAATAAAAAGATCAAAAATATACCCATTTGTTTGGCTTTCTACAGAAAAAAAAAGGTGTGCTTATAACATTGCCATAGCATGCTGACATTAGAACTTCACCAGGAAGAGAAGCATTGCCTTGTAATATTTAACATTCATAACATCACTGAGTAATCCAGCCTTTCTGATATATATATATATATCTATATAGCAGTTTCAAAAATCACAACTGCATCTTTTATATCATTAAGTAAAACGAGTGAACTCATTTCACCAAATCTGAACCCTCTCCATCATGATGGTTTGAGCTTGAACACTGCAGCACTTACCTGCTCTGTAAAAGAGAGGAGGAAATATGAAAGGAAATAATTGAAATATTAGGTGTATATTACCGGGCAATCATAGAATCATAGAATGGTTTGGGTTGGAAAGGACCTTCAAGATCATCAAGTTCCAACCCCTCTGCCATGGGCAGGGACACCCTCCACTAGACCAGGTTGCTCAAAGCCTCATCCAGCCTGGCCTTGAACACCTCCAGGGATGGGGCATCCACAACTTCCCTGGGCAACGTGTCCCAGTGTATCACCACCCTCACAGTGAAAAATTTCTTCCTAATGTCTAGTCTAA
>VZTO01027858.1:0-12778 GCA_013400615.1 Syrrhaptes paradoxus
TTCTGTGATTCTGTGAAGTTCGGACTCAGAGGGAGAGCAGTGCCAAGACGCCTTGGAAAACCTTACTGACCGATTAAAAACCTTTAAAAATGCAGACCAAAGATCATGGCAAAGGCAAAACTTGCGTACACACCCACAGAATATCACAGTTTTCCACAAAGCTGCTCCAGACTTAATGAGATAAGCAGAGAAACAAGTGACCTGCTTTAGCAGCCGCAGGACCAAAGTCTCTCGAGAAACTGCGTCACTCGCACGTAGCCACGTCTCACCCGGAGTATCAGGCAGAAACAGGGATGGGGCTCTCAAACACAAGCAGCAGTTTGTTGCCACTTGGATGTTCTGCTTTCTGGTTGCTAGTTACCGTGCCTTTGTCAGGCTGCACAAGGATGGACTCAGTTTTCTACCCTTCTCTACTACCCCGTTGGTTGCAACACTTCTATATCATAACACATCTACACAACCTGTCAAACAACAATACCAAGATTAAAGCCAGGCCCGCTCCTTCCACAGCTTTCTATCGGTCAATGTTTATTCCTGCTGCGCGGAGTGCTAATCTCTCAAAGCTATTTGTACACCCACTCCTCCCTGCCGACCAGCCTCTTTACTCCCGCAAACAACGGAGCTGTGATAAACGTCAAACCAGACCCCCAGAACCTACTCAGATTCAAGAAGCTCCAGGAATCCCAACTATGAACAAGCTACAGAAAACATTTTGAAAAAGAGTCAGATGCCAGGACTTTCTAAGTCTCCTCTGCTTTCTGACCCAGCAGATTAATGGGTTTAAACTGAGAGAGGGGAGATGTAGGTTGGATATTAGGTGGAAATTTTTCACTGTGCGGGGGGTGAGGCAGTGGCCCAGGGTGCCCAGAGAAGCTGTGGATGCCCCATCCCTGGAGGGGTTCAAGGCCAGGCTGGATGAGGCTTTGAGCAACCTGGGCTAGTGGGAGGTGTCCCTGCCCGTGGCAGGGGGTGGCACTGGATGATCTCTAAGGTCCTTTCCAACCCAAACTGTTCTGTGATTCTATGACCAAACACGTGGCTCCCTGCGATCCAGCAGATCTAGCTCCCTAAAACATGTGCTGAGGAACGTAGAAGTCTGGGAAACCTCTAACTCTCACTAAGGAGACACGGACGATGTGAAAGGCATTTTTGCAGGCAGGCTTGTCTCCTAAACAAGGGCACGCAGCAGGGAGAAGAGAAATATGCTTGAAAACTGCCGTATTCTAACAAACCCTGCAATCCATAGCAGCAATTACAAGCCGGCATCACTCAACGCAGCCTCAAGGTTGCTCTAAACTGCACTGAGGATGGAGAAGAGGAAGACGAGGAGCTTCAAATCCCCTCCAGCCAGGACTCCAGATGACTCTCTCATCACACCACCACAGCCTAGCTGCAGCACCGCGGCAGCACATCCAACGTACTACAGAAGAAAGCAGCGTTTCCCAGAGGTCCCATTCCCCGCCCCACCGCATCACCAGGCTTTGTAAAGTGCCACGAGAAGGTCCCATACCTGTACGTGACATGCACCGCCGTGCCCGGCTCATCTCTCTCCCAAATCAAAGCCACTCTGTTCGGAGACTTCTCAACGTGCCTATCCAAGCAATTCACTGCAAGAGAACAGAGGTTTCAAACACGGCCTGCTCATACACCCCGTGCTCTGTAAGCTCAGCTCGGCCAAGCGTAACAGCAAGCTGGCATGGGACGAGGCATGGTTTGCTAGCCAGCTAGCCACACTAGCCACGCGCTCATTTACGGCACTGTGAAGTCATCCTTTACAGCGGTAAAGCTGCCCTTTGCATTATCTGTAGTATGCAACTACTACAAACATACTATTTAATGGACAGAGCTGCCGTGGAGATGGCATTCCCACGAACGGGCTCGCTGGTTCAGCTCAGCTTAGCTCCACTGCCTAAGCTTCAACCAGCCCAAGCCTCTCCCCTGCTCCCAGCAGCACACAGACAACACAAACACACTCTTCCCACTTTTTTGCCCCCCAGAGCAGCACTTCACCACATCCATCTGACAGACTGCCTTCCCCAGCTTGCATCTTTAGCACTGTATTGTTTGAATTTTCTAATTAAAGCTCACGTGAAATGTTTTTATTCTAGGGTGCAACAGAAAAGCTGAACCTCCGCGAACTGTAAGTATCTGACTTTAGGATCTACTCACAGAGTACAGACACCTACACATCACCAGACATCTGGGAAAGATAAGCGTGGCTCAAGCTTACACCTCCTAAAATTTAAAGATATAAAAACACCTGCTGAAGGTACATCTCTCCCTGCAACAACCTGAGGTGGAGGAAACCTGAACAACTACGTGAGATGCTCAAGTGGACTCAGGGGGAGAACTCACCCTGAAGAAAATTAGAGAGAATCCACCCAAGAACTCACCTGCATGTTCAGCAGCAACCTGCCTGACAGTTAGAAATTAACCTCGTCAAGTATTAATTCCAAGCCTAAACTAAGCTTACGGATTTCGTTACAGTCTTCCAAAGGCAGATGTTTTATTTCAATAGACAATTATTAAAAACCAGTCAGTCACAATGCTGTGTAACTCAGAGAAAACCCTTAAAAAAAATTGCTGAATTTCAGATATTTCCTGGAAACATTAAGAGTGGTGGGGAAGGATTGCATTTTTTTTAGATAAAGATAAACTAAGTGCAATGCAAAGTGCCTATTGCTGTCATGATTTGTGAATTTTAAGTAAACTGCAGCCCAGGAGTCAGCTGGGGCTGTTCTATGATCGGAGCTGATTTACACCACCCCCACGGAGGGTGGGAGCGAGCCCCTAAAGGTGCACTAAGAGAGAAATCCCTCGGAGTATGGCATATTCCATTACAGGAAAAACTGTAAATCTGAAAAATACGAAAAAGCGCTCTTCAAACTGTTTAAGTCTTTTTTTTTTAATAAAAACAAAGGCAATAAAGCCACTTTTTAGGCCACCCCAATACGGGAGGACACAAGCTCTAACGGGGAAGGCTTTGAGCAGTTACACGCTGGTTTCTCTGCCTTCCACCCACAGCCCGTGGCATCTGCTGCAGCTCCGTCTGCCACCCTTTGCAGGTCCCACCTCCCAGCAGCAACACCCGCATGCATTGCGCCATGCTAGAGTCAATCGTGTCAGCGGGGGTTCGCTGCCCGAGCAGCGTTTCTCACGTGTGAGCGGCTGTACCTATCTTCAGAGGGAATTTCTGCTGCAGGAAGCCCCAGCTGAGCCAAGCCAGAGCTTTAAGCTCTTTGCTCACTAAGACCCAGCAGCTGAACCAGTGCCAAACGCTACGACTTCCTTCCCGACCTTCGGCTTACAAAAGCCTTTTGCTCATTTTACAAAATAGAATTTAGTGACCTTCTCCTTACTACTGCACCCTAATGGTTTCTCCGTACGTTTTCTTGCATCCTCCCCGATACTTGGAAATGCTTCGTGTTGGTCAGACGTGCTCCTGAGAACCCGGAGCCCTGGCTGGAAGTGCAGGAGTTTGTTGGGTTATTCTCCTTGGGCAGGAGTCACAGTGCAACGAACCCAGAAGGGCTGAAGCTCAAAGCTCCCTCACATCCTACCACAAGGTCTCCCGAAGCAAAAAAAAACCAAAACAGCCGCAGACTCAGTCGCCTGTGGGTTCAGATGTGCTGGAAGATGGGTACAAAGGATTGGGGACCTGAACTGTTGCCGTGTTTCTGCAACCCGTGTTCAAAATCAAGAGATGAAGGGACAAAACCAGACAGAAAACCAGCTACTCAGCCGTGGCCGAGTACCACCTTCAGCATGCTTTAAACGAAGAAAAAACAGCAACACCAAAACTTATTTAATTCTGTGCATCCGTAAATACACAGAAACATATTTCAGAGATCTAGAATTTCTTTCTACCTATGCAAAGAAAACTAAGTGGTATGTGGTGCCTGCTGAAGAACCAGATCCACAGACAGGCCCAGCAACATCTGGATTTCAGCCACCTGACCCACACGGGATCCAGAAGAAGGTGCTGATCCCACCCTACAGAGGAAGGGAACAGATCCCTGAAAGCCTCTGTGCCCAGCCAAGATCTTCCTTTCAACAGGAATCAACGAAAACAGTAGTCTGGCTAAAATCCCTCTGATTGCCAGGTGCTGGAAGCAGGGCTGTGCACAGACCTCCTCCAGCTCTGGATCTGCTGCTGGGAATCATCTCCTGGGAGGAGACACTCCCCTGTGCTCTCTGGAAGAGCTGAGGAGGGTGAAAAAAGGTGGCCAGGGATGTTCCAGCTCCTGCGCTACCGAACTGGTGATTCAAGCACTCTCCCAGGAATGGGAAAATAAGTTAACAAATACACTTCCCTGTTGATAGACTTCACCATCAAGTTGTGCCCTAGACAAGGGGCTCTCTCCCGCTGGATGAAGCGCAGCAGAGCCTTCAAGGCAGATACAGCCAGGAGGAAACTCAGAGGTAGTCAGGACTGTCACAGCAAATTTCTCTCTTCCTTCATCTAAGTAGTAAGCTGGGAGGAGAAGAGCCAGCCCCTTGTTCAAGAGAGAAAAGAGGCTGCAGGTTCCTCTGCAAGGGACTGGGATTCACACCGTCTCCACTTTGGCTTCATCTGCCCACTGGCTGCCGGGCTTGAGGTCAAGGCACCCAAGTGACACCCCAGCCCTTCGGCAGCCCTTCGCCTCACGTCGAGGAAGGGTTTCCCACCAGGGCAGGAGGCTCCGCCAGCGTTATCCCTGCCTTCGGGTTTTCTCCCCTCTTCCCACCATTGCCCAGAGCCCGCTGGATTCTCCCCGAGCGCCCACACAACCGGAATCCTCGGGATTTCCCCCCAAACTGCGGCGCTGGCTCCCCCCCTCGACGGCAGCAGCGGGAAGGGTGGGGTCCCGGCGGGGCGGCCCGGGGACTGCGAGGGCCCGGGGGTCTGCGGGAGCCCGGGGAAGCCTTACCCGAGACGTTGAGGCGGCCGCCGAGGAACCAGCGTGCGGCAGCGGGCGGGCCGGGATGGAAGGCGGTGTGGAACGGGCTGTCCCAGCGCAGCGTCCCCCGCGCCACCGCCGCCCAGAACCCGCCGGGGTCGCGGGCTGCCCGCTCCCGCCACACCCCGTACCCGCCGGGGGGCAGCGCACCGGGCTCCCCCGCCCCACCGCTGCAGCGGCGCCGGGACACCGCCGGGACCCANCCCGCAGAGACCGCCCGCGGGGAGGGGCTGCGCTCAACGGGGCGGCCCCGGGGCACCCCGGCATCCCCGGCGCCCCGGGAGCGACCCGCACCCCGAGGCATCCCCGCACCTCTCACACCCACGGGCACCCCTGCACCCCCAGCGCCTCGGGACACCCCGCACCCCGGGACACCCCTCAGCCCCCACACCCAGGGACACCCCCCACCCCTCGCACCCAGGGACACCCCTGCACCCCAGCGCCTCGGGACAACCTGCACCCCGGGACACCCCGCACCCCTCACACCCAGGGACACCCCTGCAACCCCAGGGCCCTTGTAGGACCCTGCACCCCAAGGCATCCCCTCACCCTGGGACACTGTGCACCCCTGGGAGTGTCTCACACCCCAGGACACCCCTGCCACCCCCAGGGCCCCAGGACACCCCACACCCCAGGACACCCCGCACCCCTGGGAGCATCTCACACCCCGGGAGCACCCTGCACCCCAGGACAACCTGCACCCCTGGGACCATCTCGCACCCTGGGACACCCCTGCACCCCCAGGGCCGCAGGAGCACCCTGCACCCCAGGACACCCGGCACCCCTGGGACCGTCTTGCACCCTGGGACACCACTGCACCCCCAGGGCCGCAGGAGCACCTCGCACCCCGAGAGCCGCACCTGTCCTCTCACAGCTTTGGGAGCAGGCGTAGCACTCACACACATACACCCCATCCAGAGAGACAGCGACCCAAATGTACCCCTGTGTCCACACTGCCCTGGGAGCAGCCCCCTGCACCCCCAGAGATGCACCCCACACTTCACGCCATAAGGGAACACCACCCGCGCAGACGTGCGGGCAGAGGTGCATCCTCGCACACAGCACCGTCACCCCAGGCACAGGCGTCCGGGTACCGCCGTGCACCTGAACACAGTCACTGCACACACACACTGTCCTATCGACACCTGGACGCTGGCCACACAGTCACCGCAGCAGCAGCATGGTCCTCCAGCAGCATGCCCAGCCCTTGTGCAGAGGCATTGCTTGTGCACCTGGGCAGGTGGCGAAGACGCTGTGCCCTTGCACCACTGCCACGCGTCGTACCCCGTCCCCTCTTTGCTGGGGATGGGGTCAGTCTCTCTGTGGGCACATGTCCACTTCTTGCTGGGCAGCCCTGCGGAGCTCCAGGCTTTGGTATCACCACACCTTCCTCCGCCTTCATCTCAGCACCAGATTTAACCCTGATTTTCCAGTGCAAGCTCTCAACAATGAGCAGTGAGATTTTAGAGCAGGTGACACAGACCTTCTGCCCTGTGAGCAGCAGGAAACTCCTTGCTGGACATGAAGAAATAAATTCTTTTAGGCAGCTTGGTCCAGCCACCCCCAGCACAGAGCCTGGAAACTCGTGTTAGAGCAGCAAGGGCTGGGCATCCAGAAATGCCGGAGCAGCACCTTAATGCCAACTCATCCCACCCCCAGGGTCTCAGAAGACAAAGCACATTTCAAGTTCACAATTAAAAGCTCTTTATGCTAATCTGAAGCTTGTTCTGGCACTGATAGTGACAGGTAGTCCTCTCTGTAAAGTTTTCCTGTCCTTGAAACACCACCAGACACTTTATCAGCGTAAATAATACTGATTTTATCAGGATTTGGATTTCTGGCACTTCTGAAGCTTGTGGTTGTGTTTTATAGGTAACACACAAGAGTAAATATCCTCCTAAACTTCCTCGTAAAATAGGGATTACTGCACTGCTGATGTAGTTGGGTTTTTCCTTCCTCCTGTTTTGAGTGTCCGAGTTCCAGTTTGCCAAGTTCCAAACAGCAGCACGTGTGCCACCTCGCGCCAGGCAGGACCATGAGGAGCTGCTCAGCCTTCGCTTGGTTTGCTTCAGGATTGCTCAAAAGTTTTCTGTCAAACATCACTTGTATGCAAACCCACACCCCTGCCCACCCCCCCCCCTCCACTACATCCCCCCCTCAGGATTTCACAGGAATGCTTGTCACAAAGCAAGAAAATGAGTTGTCAACCAAAAAAATGTGTATGAATTTCAGTTCTTTGGCCTGAAAACCTGGCTGTTTCATTTACAGCCCTTGAAATCTCCTGGGAATTCCTGGGAACTTCTCCTTGAAATCTCCTTTCTCTGTTTTTCTTCCACAGAAGGTTGATTTTCCTTTTCCACCACCAAGTTTTATGTTTTCTCATGTTTCGACACACCACCTCCCACCCTTGAGTTTTTGCTGTCTTTTTCCTCAAAGAAAGCAATGACCACCAGCAGCACAGCTTGGAGGTCACCCAGGAGGTCACCACATTGACACGTTTCTTGACCCCCTCCAGGGATGGTGACTCCACCACTGCCCTGGGCAGCCTGTTCCAATGCCTCATCACTCTTGCAGTTAAGAAATTTTTTCTAATCTCCAGCCTAAACCTCTCCTGGCACAACTTGAGGCCATTTCCTCTTGTCCCATCACTTGTTCCTTTAGAGCAGAGCCCAGCACCCCCCTCACTGCACCCTCCTTTCAGGCAGCTGTAGAGAGTGATGAGGTCTACAGTTCAACGTGTTCCTTCCCTCTGCTTTGCCACGTCCTTCTCACTCCAATGGGTCATTTTTTCTCTCTTCTTAACTGCGGTTGGTTAGTTCCTTTCTGGCTTCTATTCAAAAGCACAGTGCTCCTAGAATTTGCCAGGCATGCTTGGTAAGTGGGGGTCTTTATTCAGGAGGGTGGTCCAGGCACCTGGAGGTGTGATTTTTAGTATTATAATTATATTAAAATGAGGATCGGTCACTTTTGGACAGTGCTGATCACTGCCTTGGCTGACTGCTCCAAACATCCTGAGGATCCTGAGGATTTTCCAGGATGTTCCCGTCTTCAAGGGTAAATCTAACAAACCCTGAGTAATTAAAAAGTTTTTCTCAACAGTCCCAAGGACAGCACCTACGCAGAGAGCACAGATTTGTTTCATTGGCTCTAATTTAACTTGCACCAGGAAGACCCTCCGGGCACTACAGGGTCCAAATGTCAACGCCAGCATGACCAGCTCTGGGGACGTCCCATTACCATGACCTGTAGATGCCACCGCTCCGTGGCAGCTCCCAAAGGCTGGTGGCTGCCAGGGCAGAGGGGGGTCACTCCCTGTGCTGCAGCCAAGTCTCCTGGGCCAGCCAGGCAGAGAGATTCTGTGAGAGATGCTCACCGCTTGAATAGCTGCAGTCCCTGGCATATGTCTGGCATGTATTAAGGGTCTTCTGTGGCGATATCCAAGGCCAGGCTGGATGAGGCTTTGAGCAACCTGGGCTAGTGGGAGATGTCCCTGCTCATGGCAGGGGGATGGAACTCGATGATCTTTAAGGTCCTTTCCAACCCAAACCATCCTATGACTCTATGATGCCATGGCAGGCACTGATGAGCCAAGCCAGCAGTGGTTTGAGTAGGGGCTGAGTTAGGCTGCAGATATCTGCTGACTAGCGGCTGTAGCAAAAATAAAATTTAAAAAAAAAATCAAAAACAAAACAAAAGAACTCCACCCCCCCTCATCTTTTCTAGTCATATTCCTACAACTACCAGCAATGTTATTTATTGGCCTCATCTTTGATTCCTGCCAAGAAACACAAGATTTTCTCAACGCAGTGTGCAAGCCCTAAAAGTGAGCTGAGCACAGGCAGAGGTGTTTGCAGGATGGGAACCACCAAATGGAAGCACTTGGGCACAGGATTTTTGTCCCTGCCAGGTTAAAGAGCACTCCTGGGGAGAATGAGAATATCGGGGGGATTTCTGCTCGTGTCCCCTGCCAGACACAGCGACCCTATGGGCACGCACACCCACACCACCTGACCGCTTTGCTTTGCTTTTCTATCTGTTCTACCAAAGCAGGAGTTTTGTTTCCCCGTTGCTCATCTCCCCCTTTTGCTCATTTTCAGCAACATTTGGACCTGCAGATGACACTGGACCTGTTCCCAGGGGGCTGTTTCAGGGGGTTTGTGGGCTCGTTCTGCTTCGTCTGCAGAGCAGAAGGCTCAGAGAGAGGTTTAGAGGAGGGATGATACAAAGCTAAAATGCGGTTGTTCAGTGGCACAGACCAGCACAGACCTTGGGTCCAGAACACCAGGAACTGCAGAGGGTTTGAAGGAGCAGAGTACCTGAGCTAATCGGGGATGGGAGCCGCTGCCACATCTGCTCACATCTGGCCACACCTGAAACAAAGGTCTAAACAGTGTGAAAAATAAAGATTGGCTGCACTTCTATTTGAGAATGTGTAATAAATGCCCTGGAAGTGACAAAGGAGAAAATAAATAAAAAAAAGAAATATCCAGATAACTAAAGTGCTTTTAGACAGATGTAAAGAGACTAAAAAAAATCTGTAACATCATAGCATCATCTTGCAAACATTTGGCTCATGAGATCGCACACATTTCCCTCAAACTGCCTGCAAGGTTTGCATTCACTGTACACAGTGAAAAAAAAAAAATTTCAAAAAGCAGGAGCAAAAGTGCTTTTTCTCCCCCAGGAATGTTTCAAGATACAAATTGAGGGTGAGGCTGTCAGGGAAGGACACGGTGTGAAAGGAAAGGAAGTGAAGAAGGGATTGGATAATCTCTACAAGAAGGTAGATAAACATCTCTGTGAAGAAGAAAATTTACTTCAGGTAAACTAAATCATGGCTTAAAAACCTTGGAATGTTTACAGGAAGGTACAGAGGTAAGGTCGTGTTTGAGATGCTGATGCAAGAATAAAATAACAAATAACAGTAATATGAATAAAACTCCAAAGGAAGAACTAACCTGCTGGATGGCAGCTCCTCAACATTGAGGCACCTGGATTTGGGGAAGCATGCTAACACTGAAGTCTTTGTTATGGTTTGGTGTGGTGGGTTTGTCTGGTAGCAGAGAGGGGCCACACTAATGGCTCCTGTAAGTAGCTGCTAAAGGTTTCCCTGGGCTCTAGCTCTGCTGGAGTCTCGGGACTCCTCAGAGGACTGTGGCCCCATGTGGAAAAGGACTCAACGCCGGAGAAGTTCTGGAGGACTCTCCCGTGAGAAGGGACCCCACGCTGCAGCCAGGAAAGACTGTGAGGTGGACTGACTGCACCCCCCGTTCCCTGTCCCCTGTGCCGCCGGGAGCAGGGGGAGAAGGTCCAGAACAAAGCCTTTGGGCTTTGGGGAGAAGGGAGGGGTGGGGGGAAAGTGCCTTTCTAAGATGTGGTTTCTCTCTCTCAGTATCCTGCCTCTTGTTGTAAATAGTTAATAAATTCAATTGGGTTTTTTTTGTTCTTCCCAAGTCCTGTCGGTTTCTTGCC
Organism: Syrrhaptes paradoxus; assembly: GCA_013400615.1. Lineage (NCBI taxonomy): Eukaryota > Metazoa > Chordata > Aves > Pterocliformes > Pteroclidae > Syrrhaptes > Syrrhaptes paradoxus. The sequence goes on from VZTO01027858.1 coordinate 10,413, forward strand.
CGAGACCCTAAGTGGTGAGTGAACCCCTCCCTGTCCCTGCCTCAGCCCACCAGGTGTTTTACAAAAACTGTCCCTGTGGCTTTATAAACCACGACAGTTTTGTTGCTCATTAAATCCTAGTTTTCTTTCATTTACTAATAAAAGGCTTGATCCAAGTTGTACATAACCCATTTACACTGTCTTTGCATGTGACAAGAGGTAGCCAAAGCAACACCGAGGGGAGGTGTTACACTCAGCAGAAGTCGTGTTCCTTCTCCTCTGGAGCCTCCTTGCCGCACTCTGGGGCAGTCAGTAGCAAAAAGAGAGCACTGCTTCTTCTGGCTGTCCTTCCCTGCTAGTGCCCGGATCTATCGCACTTGTCATTAGTCTGCCCAGGCCATCAGTTGTCCCATCCCTCCAGCAAGCCCCCAATGTGGGGGGGGGGGCAGGGCCACCTCCAGCCAGTGGAAGAACATCTCGGGGACCTGGTAGCCATGTTCTCCCTGGTCTGAGTGGCTGGGGGTGGCCATGGATGTGCTGGATCTGCCTTTGCGTGGGCGTCTGCAGGCATAGAAAAGACCTCAAGGATCGTCAAGTCCAACCATCAACCCAACACCACCCAACCCATGATGTGTCCCCTCAAGGGCATGTAGCAGCAGGATGAGGGGTAATGGATTTAAACTGGAAGGGGACAGATTTAGCCTAGATATTAGGAAGAAATGTTTTCTTGTGTGGGGGGTGAGGCAGTGGCCCAGGTTGCCCAGAGAAGCTGTGGATGCCCCATCCCTGGAGGGGTTCAAGGCCAGGCTGGATGAGGCTTTGGGCAACCTGGGCTAGTGGGAGGTGTCCCTGCCCGTGGCAGGGGGTGGCACTGGATGGGCTTTAAGGTCCTTCCCAACCCAAACCATTCTATGATTACCACCCTGGCCCCAGCAACTGCTTTGGGAGGGTGAAGAGTCCTGGCTAGGAGATGCATCACACAAGGGACTGGGGATCACTGCAGCCCTGTGGAAACAGGTGTGACATCCCATACTTGGGATCAGATGGGAACCTCCAGCTGGGAATCGACAACAGGTTGGGCCACCCCGGTGGGGACAGGGAGAAGGCATGGGTGTGTTGCAAGTCTGCGGAGAGGGCCTGGGAGCAGCACCCCTCACAGTGTGTGTTGTGAACACCTGCAGGGCAGGGGACAGTGCACATCCACAGCCTGGGGCACAGGTAGGAGGCACAGCTGGGGACACGGGCGATCTGCAGTGCACAGCTGGTATGAACGGGAACACAAAGAAAGCACAACCAAGCCACCCTGCACTGCACATCTGCAGGATCTGCGGGCTCACCTGTGCTCCCAGGACAGCGCGAGCAGCGGCGAGCTGGAGCGTGGAGAATAGCGTGTCCCTGGAGCAGGGGCACAGCTGCGTGCATACCTTGGGGTGGGGGGACAAGGGACTGCCCCAGGATGGGCGCACTGCTCAGACGCATGCAGAGTGAGGCTTATTCGTGTGAGCCATTTCTGTTTGTGGTGAAGTTCTCCCAGCACTGGTGCTGTGCCCAGCTGTGGGCTCCTGGGCAGGGCAGGACCCATCCTGGTGCTGGTCTTGGTGGTGCCATGTCCAGTCAGCGCTGGCAGTGCTGGTGCAGGTCCCAGAGTGGTGTCCAGCCCAGACTATGCTGGCGCTGGCACCAGCAGCACAGCGTAGCGCACCAGTCCCTTGCTGGCCCTGGCCCCACTGGAGTAAGAAACCCCAGGCCAGCAGCGCTGGGGCTGACCCCACCGCCAGCTCGGGGCAGCGCCAGCCCCACGGCGGAAGACGCTGCCCGTCCCAGCGCAATGCCATACCCAGCCACAGGCTGTGCTGGCCCTGGCCTTGGTCCCAAACGGTGCAGCGCCCAGCTCAAGGTGACAGTCCCAGGCGCAGCGGGACAGTGTTGGTGAGCCAGTCCCAAGAGCGCTGCGCTGGTCCCGGTCACGGCGCAGCACCTGGCCCTGCGCAGCACGTTGTTGTTGTTGGCCCTGTCCCATGCCGGGGCTGCTCATCGCCACCGCGCAGCCTTGCCGCAGTCCCCGTCCTGCCGCTGCCCGCGATGCTGCCGCCCCGCTCCCAGGGCGGTGCTGTGCCGTGGCCGGCCCCGGTGGCGGCGGCGGGGCGGTGCCGGGGCGGTCCCCGCGGGTGATGTCAGGGCTGATGCTGGCGGTGCGGCGCGCGGTGCATTGTGGGCGAATCCCGACGCCCGCCGCGGCTCCGAGGACGAGGATGCGCGCGGGGCCGACCCGCCCCACAGCCGCAGCCGCAGCCGCAGCCGCAGCGAGCCGGGCCGGCGACACCGAGCCCGGCGATCCGCACTGAGGGGCGCGGGGAATGCGCTGCCCACGCCGGTCGCAGCGGGAG
>VZTO01027858.1:13778-36053 GCA_013400615.1 Syrrhaptes paradoxus
GGTGCGGCCGTTGCCGTCACTGGCAGGGGAGGGGGCGGCCAGCAGGCGGCTGGGGAGGCGCGGGGCCGCGGGCCGCACCGGGCAGGGCCGGGCCGCTCCGCTCCGGGGCTGCGCGCAAGGCACTGTGGGAGCTGTAGTTCGCCCCTCCGCGTGGCGCCGCCGGCGGAAGGGGGAGGGCCCAGCGCGGAGGACTCGGGTTCCCAGCGTGCCCGGGGCACTGGGCGGGACCGGAGCGGAGTGACGGGCGGGCGCCGCCAATGAGAAGGCGGGCCGGGGTGGGGCAAACCATCTGCCGAGAGGGGCGGGGGGGAAGGGGGAGCGGCGTGCCGGCAGCTGCAGTGCAGGGGCGGGCNCTCCTGCCCGGGCCGGCGGGTGCCGGGGCTCAGGGCGAGGCCCGGGGGGGTGCCCGCCGGGGGAGGGGCGGGCGGTGGCCTTGCAGGGGCGTGGGAGGGCGGCCTGAGGGGGGGGCGCCTCCACAGCCTCTGCTGAGGAGCGGGCGGCTCCGGCGGGTGGTACCGGGTGGCTCCGCCGCCTGCCCGGTCCGCGGTGTCGGGGCGGGGGCTGAGGTGCGAAGGCAGCCGGTGGCCGTGTGGCGGGAGGGCCAGGGCCTGCCGGGCGGAGGGGCGGGTGCTGGCGCCCGGGGTGAGGGGGCAGTGCCCTTCCCAGGGTCCCTGGTGCCTGCTAACCCAGTGCTGGGAGGGCAGCCCATTGGGTAGGGGCTGCTGGGGGGGAGCGTTGTCTTATTTTGGGATAAATCTTTGGCGGGTGGGCTTGAGGCGGGACGCTGAAGAGTTCCTCCATGGGTTTTCTGTCCCGGGGTGGGAGGTTTTCCTCCTCTGTGCGCTGCCAGAGTCTTCTGCAGCTTCTGAGCTTGAAGTCTCCTGCCGTGGTTCGTCTCTGGGGCTCACGGTGGCCCAGCTTTGCCCTGGGGAATGTGGCCGTAGCCATTCTGCTTTCCCCACCTGCCAGGAGAGGAGGGATCCGGTAAGCTGACCCACTGGGAGCTTTCAAGATGAGCACCGTGACCTTGAAGAGCATCTTGTATTTAACAAGGAACCTGTATGCTGTTTGAAGCACCACAGTGACACTGCCGCTCCATCAGTGTAGCTCAACTACCTGCACACCGAGTTCCAAGACCCTCTGTGGTTTTTGGGGGGGTAGGGGATTTCGGTACCTGTTGCTATCGTGCTTTTGAGAAGTCCGAACCAACTGTAGTAGAGTCTTTCTTCTCTGTTTTTGAATTTCCTTAGACTTGCAAGGAGGAGGTCTAGGCAATTTGATTGACAGAAGGAAAGGCGTCCTAATTTTACCATGGCACATGAGTTTCTTTGTATTCCTTGTGCTGTCACTGAAAATGCTGGTTTTTAGCAACAAACCTCTCAGTGAGACACAACAGAGATTTTCAGCCTGAGAACTTTTCTTTTGTACGAGTGAAGTTTAACCCCATGTTGTGTGTGACACGGGGCGTGCTGATGCTTATGGCTGCTGTACCTATAGAGGTGCTGTAGCTAAAGGGCAGCGTGTGTCAGTCCTGTCTCACGAGTCGTTATTCACCACATTTCCATGTGTCAGCTTCCTTTGAGACTATCTCGTGGTATGAGAGGGGCAGGTTAGGAATTACATGGTAATGCTTTGGCTTTTTTTTTCCTTTGCATGCCGGTGATCATCCAGCTCATAAGAAGCATTCTTGTACAGATCTATGTGGGATCAGAAACTTTTGAGATGTGATGCTGATGAATAGTGTATGTGGTGTCCACTGCTGTTACTTTTATGTTCTGCGTGCTTTTGCATACTTTACAGTCATCTCATTCCTTCAGAAATGGGCAAAGTTCCTCTTCTCTGACTGGCAAATATGGTGGAATTATCATTCCCTTGTAGGACAGTTTTATCAGGATCAGTCTTGGGGATACCTGCCTAACCTTTTTTTTGTTGTTGTTGTTGGAATAGGTAGCGAGAGGGAAATTGGGTGCCCATCATTACTCTTGGTTCTCCAGAAAGGAGTGCCTCTATTTCACCAGCTCCCAGGGTTGATGCTAATGACGTGATACTTGTGGCCCATGTGTGGATTTCCTTCCCCTTCCCTCTCCAGCCCAACCCGTGTTTGGTGGTGAAGGCACGTGTATCTCTACACTGCAACAGGCAGCACGGAGCTCTCCTCTGATAGCAGCAGCTGGTGCTCATTGTTTTCCAAAGAAAGTGTGATCAGACAGATCCATGAAGAGCTGAATCCCTCTTTGTTCTTTATCTTTAGAGCTAGGACCCCTTCAGACTGTTTCTTGCCCTCTCTTCCAAAAAGATTGCTGCATGGCTGCATAGGTTATTAGGTAGCTCACTGCTCTTGCTGTGGGCTCACCTCTTCGATTGTGTCCTGTCCGTTTTCTGTCTTGGTCTTAGTTATGTATGTATCAGTGTGAAGGGTCCAGATAAACTCTGCAGGAATGGCTCCCCGTGCTGGGAAGGTCCTAAATTAGACTCATTTGCCAGAACTCCATAATGACCTTCCAGTAACATTGGTTCACTTTGAAAACAAAGCAGAAGACAGAAAAGAGGGCCTGATTTTGAAGGGTTTGTTGGTATTATAATTTGAACATTGCAATAGCTCAATATTTGCTGGAGTGTCTGTGGAAGCATTTGCTAAAAGGGTGTTTAAGCTCTGCTAGCTTACTGAATAAGATACAGAATGGGCACAACTAGTATTTACCTCCCCTTCTTCCATCAAAAAATAACCAAAAAGTGGATATTCCTCTGAAACATCCTGAAATCCCCTGAAATGTTATTGTGGGACACCGTCCGATTGGAATAAACATTCAGATTGCTTTGCGAGAGAAGGATAAGGAAGGCCAGCTATGAGGCCTCCTTCCCTAGAGGCAGAGGAGGAATGGGGGAATCCTTTGGACGTTTAGCAAAGTGTTAGGAAGGAAAGGTGGGAGATGATGTGATTTTTACACCGTGTTCCTGACCCTGAACTGAGACTCCCTTCCCTGTAAGAGTCTCACCAGCTACAAGCTGGGCAATGGCTGTCTTCTGTGTCATGCAGGACCAGCTCTTGGTCTCCTCCACAACAGCACCCACATCCTGCCTGTGTATCACGCTATTGAGACATACGACACTTATCCCAGGAAATATGGGAAATAATCTAGCAATAGCAATGAGACTTGGAACTCAATGTATCAAGTGCTTTTTCACATGAACTTTTTGGGTTTTTGGAGACTAGCAGGTACATCAGTATATTAGACTTGATTAGAAGAAAAAAAAAATGCCACACTAGCTTTTTTCATCAGACTCACAATCCCTTTTGGTCTTAGCCATTTCCACACTGTTTTCCATGAAGTCTTCATTACTTCAGAGCTGTTTGCATGGGAAAGGGTTTGGGTTTTTTTTTTTTTTTGTATTTGAGAAGGAAGATGTTGACAGCGTGATGGGCTGTAGATGTAATAAAATAAGATGTGCTTGGAAATCCTTTCCATTTGGTGTCAAGCCATGTCATCTTTAATTTAGTGAACCATATGAAAGGAACAAACTGCAGATCATGGGCTGAGCCCAGCTGTATAGGTGCAACGGCGAGCAGAGGGAACGCTTGTGGGTGCAGATCTCCTCTTCTCTGGAGAAATGGAGCAGAAAAAAAAGAGACTTGGTGTCAGCCGTGACAGATGGAAGTGGATTCCTCTCTGTCCATGCAGTGGCGAAGGTGAGGAGGCTCGCTGTCAGCCCAGAGGCTGGATGTCTAGAAAGCTGCCAGGCAGGTATGAAAAGATCACATTTTTAAGGCCTTTGGTTGGATACCACACCAAAAGGTTCTGGCTACCCAGAGACATTGTTATTAGTGACGTGGCCCTATCTGTGTGCTTGCTGAGCCTTCCTAAAAGCACCTAGCCTTTCCTAATAGGTCTGTAAATCATTACCTCTCACCCTTGCCTGCCCACTTAGTTTTATTTTTCATTTTCAGTCTTCTGAACGTGCAGAAGGAAGACTCTCTGATTTTCCAGATCCTCTGCGAAGCTCTCTAGAATAACCAACCACCAAAAATCCTTGATATCTTCTTTCTCATCTATTTTCTCTTCAGTCTTTCTATTTCTTGTCTGTCTGTCATCCAGCAGACTGGCTGGCCGGCTTCTGGTCAGGTATATGTGGAAAATATGTAGTTTTTATCTGTAGAAATTAGCTTAATCTCTTTAAAATCATCAAGAAAAATTATCACATTTCACTTGGAAGAATTTGAGCTGTTTTCGTCTTTTGTGCACATCTATTTTCAAAAGACTTTTGTTGGTACAAGAAGTCAATTAGAATTAAAAGCCATTTAAAATGCTGAGCAGAAGTTGCACTGGTGAAACACTTTTTTTTTTATTATTTTTAAAGGTGATATATTTCTGTTTTTACTCAACAAAGTTGAGTTACTAAGTTACTATTTAAAATTTAAACTATTTAAAATGGCAGATCACCATTGCTGCTTTATTCTGGTCCAATGGGGTAGTTTTACCACTACATTTTTTTTCCATTTAGGCTTGATACAATTTATTTATCTATCTCCTTTGAGTCTATTTCTTTTCTTTAGTACTATCCCTCCCATTCAGTGATGTGGCCTTTTTCTCTGTGCCGCGTTCCCTGGAGCACCAGAGAACGCCACCCTCTTACCAGGTTCCTGGGGCGCGTGTTACCTCCGTGTTCTCCCTCGAATACATACATCCTACTTCCCCATCTTACTTCTGAGCCCTGTTGCAGCTGTGTGGGGTTTTTTGGGTCCCGTTTAAATATCACATACCCCCAAAATTGCTTTTTTCTGGGGAGGGGGGCAGGGTGTTTCTTCTAAAATTCTGCCCATTTTTTCCCCCACCCTGCAGCAGAATTTACAGAAGTTGTGGTTTCATCCAGGCTATCATTCTTGGCCTTTATACGATTGAAAACCATTCAGATCATGTTTGCCAGCTGCTCCTTGGGGGGAGACAGAAACAGCTGTTTGGGATTAGACCGCTTGGCATGTTACGTGACTGATCCGGAGTGCCCGGGGGAGCTGGAGGGTGGAACTGGTGGGCAGTGCTGTTCTACTGGAGTGTTCTTTCAGCACTCAGTTGCTTTCAGTTCGGTGGTTTGGTTTTTTTTGGTCGGAGATTTTTGTTGTTGTATTCAGTTGTCCTCCTGGTTTGGTTTTGTTTTTCTTAGGTTTTTTTTTGTTTTCTATAATTTTGTCCAGTTCTTTGGGCTCTGTAAGTGCCAGCCTCCCCTGTGTCTTGCAGCGGGGTGTTGCACAACTCCTCTGTGATTCGCATTTCTTTCAAACGTGCCACCCCCTAGAGTTGCCTGCTGCTGCTTCCTTAACGCGTTGGAAAAAGCAGTGAACAGTCATTTCTTGTTTGCCCTCTCTGCGTGGAACTTGGTTGTGAAGACCTCAACCATCTCACACCTCAACTTGTTGTTCTTCATCAGAACCTGCCTCCCAGCACCCGGTGTGCCACTCTGCCTTCCTTCTCCTCTGCCTGGCAGATGGGAATTCCTGCTTGTTGTAGTTTAGGAGGACAGTCTTTTGTAAAACACCTGGTGGGCTGAGGCAGGGACAGGGAGGGTTTCACTCACCACTTAGGGTCTCGGGCAAGAAACCGACAGGACTTGGGAAGAACAAAAAAAACCCAATTGAATTTATTAACTATTTACAACAAGAGGCAGGATACTGAGAGAGAGAAACCACATCTTAGAAAGGCACTTTCCCCCCACCCCTCCCTTCTCCCCAAAGCCCAAAGGCTTTGTTCTGGACCTTCTCCCCCTGCTCCCGGCGGCACAGGGGACAGGGAACGGGCAGTGCAGTCAGTCCACCTCACAGTCTTTCCTGGCTGCAGCGTGGGGTCCCTTCTCACGGGAGAGTCCTCCAGAACTTCTCCGGCGTTGAGTCCTTTTCCACATGGGGCCACAGTCCCCTGACGACTGCCTGGCTCTGGCGTGGGCTTCTCCATAATTCCTATGTGGGGTCCTCCACGGCTGCATCTTCTCACGGGCTGCACCAAGGGACAAACTGTGTGGCACCATGAATCTTCACCACGCTGCAGGGGAAATGCCAGGGGGTGCCTCCTTTTCCTCTTGCTTCTCTTCTCTGACCGGTGTGTCTGCATAGTCCTCCTCCTCAAATCCCTGCCGCAGGTCTTCATCAGCTCCTGAGGAAACTGACCCTCGGGCGAGCCATGGCAGAGGCTTGGGCTATGGCAGGTCGGTTCGCAGAAGCCGTGCAGGCATCTGGACAGCCAGGCTGGTCCGCCTGAGCCAGGCCCTGCCCGGGGCCGCACCAACCCCATTGTTCCGTGCCCCCTCTTCAATATGTCATTGGCAGAGGTGCCAACAGGCTCAGCCCTGGCCTGGGGTGGGTCCAGGAGCATAGTCTGGAGGTAGGAATGTATCTGAAGTTCTCTTCTCCCTCCCCAAACCCTGACTGGTGCAGTTCATCTATCCCTAGTGTGAAAAAGCGATGTGTGGCTTCTGAGGACTGTGGGGCACGCATACATCTGTTCAGAGGTAGGGAGCTGAGAGCACACTGCAGCCAAATCGCCTTTCTGCTGCGCTGCTGCCTACTTCCCAGCTTACAGCCTCTTCAGAGGCAGTAGAGACCAGTCAGTAGGTAGTTGTATTGTTTCACTCTTATTTTAATTTAAATTTTTTGAATTTAATTTCTATAGTTGGGGACTAGGAACTTCGTAATCTCCTTAACATAGAACTTAAATTCTTGGTACATGTTCTGCTGTCCTGGGTTCAGCTGAGACAGAGTTCACTTTCTTCATAGCAGCTAGCAAGAGACTGTGTTTGGGTTTGTGCTCAGAAGAAAGCTGATAAAAAGTGATGTTCACGCGGCTGCCAAGGTCTTCCAGCTTCTCTGGCTGTCTGCAAACAGGAGAAGCTGGGAGGGAGCACAGCTCCAGTGACCAGCCCGGGATTTGATCTTAGGGTCGGGACTGAGACCCAGAGTGGCCAATAATCTATCCCATACCATACCCGTCATGCCCAGGATAGAGGTGAGGACCCTCCGGAAGATCAGCCCTTTTGGTTCCGGATCTCTTTTGCTCCGGGTCATCTCGCCCCAGGTGGTCGCTCTCCCAAGGCCTTCCCCCCCCACCCCGGTCAGCTCTGGGTCTGGGACGCTCAGACTGTTCTCTCCGTTCCGTGAGTGCGGTTTTGGGACTCTCCCTGCTCCGGGATCGTTAGCCGGGAACAGGCTGAGCCTTGGTCATGAGGTGGGGGGCAGTGTCACTCATTTGTATATTTATATATAGGATTATTTTCAATATCACTGTAGTTTAGTTATTAAATTGTTCTTATCTCAACCCACGAGTCCTTTTTTCCCTTTACCCCTTTAATTCTCTCCCCTGTCCTCAGGTGGGCAAACCCATCACATCTGCTCACTCAAAGAGGAGAGCAGAGCTGTCTTGTATTTTACCTGCACATAGGCAGCAGTGCAATGCTCCTTTTGATGGGACACCCCATGACATTGTGTGGTTTGTTTCCCTCATATCACGAAGAAGTTGCATGTTGCTGGCTTGCTGAAGTACGTCAGTCAGAGAACAGAAGTCACCTTTGTGGTGACATTGCGTTAAGAGACTTAGAGCTTTGTGGTTTAATGAAGTCTTGAATTAAAAGATAATCTAGCTGCATTACACTTTAAAAAATTATTAGTGTAAGGGTTAGGCAACTGCATTATCAAAACTAATTTATTTAAATTTTGCTTTCCTTGGGGGAAAAAAAAAGTTGGCATTGGGGAGTTGCTCCACTGCTTTTTAAGCAGAAGTGACTGTGTGCAGCAGGAACTGTTTATTGCAGGTCGGTTTTTAGATCAGCTAACCAGGAACCTGAACCTGTGGATCCGCATCTGTAGGCTCTATGGAGAAGGGGATGTAGGTAATGCTGTGGAACAGTGCTTCCGTTGATTCTCAACTTTCATTCATTAGTGTCTAAGCACCCAAAAATGTAATTTTGGGGGTTTTTTGGTGGTTGTTTTTGGTTTTAGTAAAATTTGTGGTAGCTAAAGCATGCCTTTTTAAAGGTGCCCAGCCTTGATCAGAAGAGAGCAAGAGATCTAGAATGCACCATCTCCCTTCTTTTAGGTTCTTTCCTTAAGGAACACTCCCATGAAAAAAATCAATTTGCAGTTGTCAAGCTTCAGTTTCTAGCAGAAGATGAGCTAGAATGGGAAAGTCCTTCAGTTCCTTAAATGTTCATCCTAGGGAGGTGCTTCTACACTGTATTAATTTACTTTTCAGTGTGCCTTTTGGATAAGATATGTGCTTTTTAAAGAGTTTCATACTGGAACACACCTTTCCGCCTTTTTTTCAGCTCCAGCCTTTTTGGTGACCGTGAGGCATGGATGCTGGCCCTTTCCTGGACTCCCCTGTCTGTACAATATGTCTGTAGCCTATTTTCAAGTTCAATGGCAACTCAGAAGCTGCTATTTTTTCTGTGGTTCCTGCTACTTTTACGAAACAGATTTTCTTTCACCTTGCCACCTGTGTTTCTGATTGTGAGGAAATGCTATACATTTTTTTTCCCCCCTTCAAACATCCTAGACTGGACTTGAACCAGTAATTGTTCTGTCTGCGGACTATTATTAGAAGCATTCGCTGGTAGCCAGCTTAATCTGGCAAGCTGAGCACCGACTGCGGAATTACCCCTTCGAGGCTGAGATCAGTTTGAGAAATTGTTCTGAGCTTTGGCCAGCTCAGGTACAAAATTTTGTTTTCCATTAGTTTATTACAGCTATGAATAGAAGTTGGATTACTTTTGCATTCCAATATGACGTGAGGTTTATGATCCTTTTTTTTATAGAAACAAATTCTGACCATCTGTGTTCTGTAATAAGAAATTCTCACGATTCGGTTACCTGGCATAGCACTGGCAAATTAAGGATCAAAGTACAAATATGGTTTCTAACAATGAATCTGCCCTGAAGAACACATATTGAAGATTATTTCTTTTTTTTTTTTTTTTCTGAGAATAACGTTCAAAAGATTTTTCTGTCAGGCACAACGAGCTGGTGTCTGATCTGATAGTAGATCGTATAGCAGGTCATAGAACTGCTTAACTCAGCAGATAGGAAAGCTTACGGGTGGGAAACAATTATTTGTGTGATCTGGGAGAACGCAAGCAGATTCTGACAGTTGTTGAGTAGATGGCTTCATTAGCACGTGTGGAAATGGCTTATTTAGAGGCAGTCCAGACCAGTAACACCATTTCTCCTCAGAAACTGATTCCAACAGCAGCACAGAAAGAAATTAAACAGACCACGCTTGCATATATACAAGAGTTTTCATCTATCTTTCTAGGATATTCAGGCACAGAGAGAAACAGGCGCAGGCCACAGCCATTATTTGTTAATATTCTCTTTAGATATAAACTAGAAAGGAAACTATTTCCTCTAGAACTGTAGATCCTTCAAATAACAATGCAATTGGAGTTTGCAATCTAAAACCAAGTTTTACACCTCTGGGGACTTTTGTCTTTGGGAAAAAAAAAAAAAGCTCAGGGAAGCATTGAATATGGTTGAGAATGCAGCGGAATTTCCCAAGGGCAGAAGAAAAGTGGGTCAGCCATGAGGATATCACCTTCGGGCAAGTCACCAGCTGGCTGCAAACTAAAAAAGTGGTGAGGCTGCGGATCAAAGAATGGAACTGAGGATTTGCAGGGGGCAGAGGAAAGTTGAATGTGCTCTCCTGCGCGTGCTCTGAGGGGGAGAGTCCTTACAAAAGCAGGAAAAATGGTTACAGAAGGGCTGTAGAGAGATTATTGAAGTGGCTAATGGTATGATGAAACATTTTGGTCAGTCCCAGGACATCTCTTCTGTATAATTGCAAACAGAATCTCTGTTGTCGTCAGCAATGGGCTTGAAAACCACAAAAAAATTTGTCCCACTTGGGTCTCATTTAGTCTGATGTGACCTATCGGTGCAGTTGCCCCTCTTATGCTAATTTTTATTAATTTCAGAAAGCTCTTGGCATCATGAAGTCTTATGTGGCAAATCTAGAAATAGGTGATTTTTTTTTTTCTCTGTCCCTGTCTTCCAGAATTTGAGTCAAAACGCCAAATCTCTGATCAGGAAAACTTACTGTTTAACGTTCCTAACCTCTGCAGTTTTTTGACAAGTTCATTTAATCCTCGGTAATTATGGTGACTCTGTCTATCATACAATTATCTGAATGGGCAAGATAAGCACCATTCTCTCTGGAACAGAGGCTTAAAACTATTGATCTCAGCCTGTGGGCTTTTCAGTAACCTAATATAGTGGGTTATATACCAGACTGTTGAGGAGCAGATGTTATCGGTTTGCTGCATGGCTGAGTTGGTTATTCAGGGTAAAATTCTGTTCCCCCAAGGAGAAAGGCTCGAGGAAGGTGCTGTTGACCACAGCTATGAGAAGGAACTTGGAGTGGCCGTGTTTGAAAGAAGGTGAATGACAGACTGTCCAGAAAAGCACTCTGCAGGCAGAAGGGAGAGAACCTGCCTAAGAGGGACACTTTGCATTACCTAAAGAGCAATTAAGCAAAGTGCCCCAGGATCAGGTGATGAAGATGTGCGTCCGTGCGGTGTTTCTGGCCGTGTGGAGTGGAGATTGAGTGTGCTACCATCAATATAACCTCTGCTTCCTTCAGAGGTTTTATTCAGATCTATTTGTTCCGGCTACCAGCAGACTACTCAAGCTTTACAAGTAGTGATCTGTAGTGACTTTGCAGGTAAATATATTTAAGCTGCAGGTTAGATGTTTATTGTAAGCAGACCATGATGTTTGCCTGTTAAATCAGTAGAGGTGAAGCTGATATTAGAAGGATTTCCTGATGTTGGATTTAATTTTCTGCTTGGATCGAAAATTGGAGCCAGCTCTGTCAGGGCAATTGGTAGAAGATGGAAGGACTTTCAAACTGTTCTGCTCCTCATTTTTATTTTTTTTTTTAGCTTTGCTGGTGAGATGGAGTTGGAGAGGATGAGGATCACATAGCCTGCCAGGCGTGCTTATCTGCTTTGCATTCTTCATGATCTGGTGTATGTACGTTCTGTTCAGTGCAGCCTCCTGTTGGCAGAGAATCCAGACCTGTCTAGCTTGATTGCAGCTTTTTTTCAAGGGTGTTTTGTTTTGCTTTTCCCAGTCAGAGCTGCATCACTCCTTAAGGGTCATCATAAACCTTTCAAAGGTGAAGAACAGTTCCAGTATCTTGCAGCCTCACCTTCAGATGTTTTGGTTTTTTACAGAAATGAAATGCTGTGAATAGCAAATCCAGAATTTCTAAGGCTGATGCCCTTGCATGCCTATGAGAAGAATCTGTCACAGAGGAGACCTTAAGCTGTAGCTGCTAGGAGTTTGCTCTCTAAGCAGGGCTTGCTCCAGCAGAGGCAGACAAGGAAGGAAGAGATGTGTCTTCAAGGAACAATTCAGAACCTTTCAAGCTCCTGCTGTCTGACCTACCCTAGCAGCCTATGACTTGTTCTTAATTGCTGTTTCTAGTTCAGCAGGAGGTATGATGTACTCCAGGGCTGAGGGGCTGTTATTCCAGTGCACTGTTTTGTTTTTTTTTTTTGATCAACTTGTTTCCTGTACTGTCCTACGCATTTCCACCTGAAGAACAGGATGCTAGTGCGTGGTGCAACTTATTTATACAAAGATTTGAGGGTTTTTGTTTGGTTTAATGTGAGCGATTTCATTTTTATGAGTGGTATTGTGATTTGGAAGCAGATGATGTTTGTAAGACAGTGAGGGAACCTGAGTGCGTGCAGTTAATGCTGCCGTTAACTGAGACCCAGTTCTGCTGCTCAGTTGCTCTTGGAAACTCTGCTGTTTTTCTTTCTTACTCCTAAGCACTCTCCATCCTACTTGATATATTCTCCTCTTATTCCCCGCCCCATCTGTTTCATTTTGGCTTGATGCCACGAAAGTTCATGTTGGGAACAGCTAAATTATGCTTAAATTCTATTTAGAGCTTTTTTGGGTTTGTTTCTCCCATGCAAGTGTTGGACAAGGAGATCAATCTGATTTCTAGACTGCAGTTTACTGAGGTTACTCCTTTTGGGTTTTTTTGCAGATGTCCAGCTTTGTCTCACCTAAAAAGCTGTAGTTTCCATGAGCTTTCTAAACCACCATTGGGATCTGCTCTTACGGTAGATCCCATGTCTGTGGGGAGGAATTTGATCAAGTGAAGAAGGTCCTGGGCTACAGCAGTCTAAATAAACTTCATTTGTTCTCATTGTTCTAATTTGTAGGCTTCCAGAGGTGAGGATGTGTCCTGAAATAAAGTGGGATATTGCAATTCCTCTACACTGAGATTAAGGCATTTAAGATTATCCAGGACCTTTAGTAAGATGGTGAGAGACAGACTTTGTTCTGCTGTTTAATAACCACCTTGTGTCTGATGACTTTCCAACTTGATGTTTGACTTTGGCTGTCCTTTGAGCACTGCTACCACCATATGTTGAGACTGAAGTAAGCTAACATAGCAAAGATCTCATAGATATGTTAGGAATTTCCACAGGGAATGCTCTATATTTATAAGTTTAATTTTAAGGGTGCTATGATCTTGTGAAATTAGGAAAGAATTTTTTCCAGTAAAGCTGTTTAAAACGTTGCTTACATGAAAGAGAACATTTTAAGATAGGTAATTGGGTTGTGTATATGAGACTTTTTGATCGGTTCTTTATTTTTTGGTCTCTGACCTCATTGAAGGGATAAAGGAGATATATATAATATATATACACTACTGCATTTGAAAGTAACTGATAAAAACATAAGTCTGGCCATACTGAGTCCTATTCAGGTCCATCTCGGCCAGCATCCTGTCCTAAATTGGCCAAGAGTGGATATCTAGGGTAGAGAATAAGAGCAGGGAAAGCATATAAAATGACTCTGCAAGAATGCTCTTGTCACCTGCAGTGATCTGTGAATCGAAGGCTTCCTAAGCTGAAGATGGAATATTTGTACGTAACTGTTTAATGGATTTTTTTTAATTATTATTTTCAATGAATTTGTCGAGTCACTTTTTGAATCTATGTAAGCTTTTAGCATCCGCAGCAAAGATTTCTTCAGCTTGAAAACTTGCAGGAAGTTACTTTTTTGCTTGATCTAGCATGCCTCCCGTGAACACACACATGGACACGGCAGAGGCATTTGGTGTAAGACTGACACACTAATTGCAACATCAAGCCTTGCACCGAAAATCTTGCAGACTTTCTTTCCAAGGTTGTTACCGTGGCCTATTCCAGTCATGCTTTTTTGCTGGGTCTTGATTTTCACGTTGTCTGAATCATTGTGCTATAGTGCATCCGATTTTTTTGTAAACTGCCCTAAAAATAAAGAGACCATTTAGCCACGAGGGCTATTGGCTGAAATTGTCTTGATGCCAAAGAGAAGGAGCAGCCAGCAGAGCAATGTGGCAGAACACGTAGTGGGACTTCTTATCCTGTTTAAGCACGTTTTTTTGGATTTCTTTTTTTTTAAAGGACAAGACTAAATGCATCAAGGTTTTTCCAGTATGGGCTGGAAGAGACGGCAGTATGCAAGAGCTGATTTCACACTTTTTCATGCTGAGGTTGGCCAAGNGCCTTAAAAGAAAAATTGAAATCCATTCATGAGCTGCTGTTATTCCAGTCCCCTGTTTTTTTTTTTTTTTTTTGATCAACTTGTTTCCTGTACTGTCCTACGCATTTCCACCTGAAGAACAGGATGCTAGTGCGTGGTGCAACTTATTTATACAAAGATTTGAGGGGTTTTGTTTGGTTTAATGTGAGCGATTTCATTTTTATGAGTGGTATTGTGATTTGGAAGCAGATGATGTTTGTAAGACAGTGAGGGAACCTGAGTGCGTGCAGTTAATGCTGCCGTTAACTGAGACCCAGTTCTGCTGCTCAGTTGCTCTTGGAAACTCTGCTGTTTTTCTTTCTTACTCCTAAGCACTCTCCATCCTACTTGATATATTCTCCTCTTATTCCCCGCCCCATCTGTTTCATTTTGGCTTGATGCCACGAAAGTTCATGTTGGGAACAGCTAAATTATGCTTAAATTCTATTTAGAGCTTTTTTGGGTTTGTTTCTCCCATGCAAGTGTTGGACAAGGAGATCAATCTGATTTCTAGACTGCAGTTTACTGAGGTTACTCCTTTTGGGTTTTTTTGCAGATGTCCAGCTTTGTCTCACCTAAAAAGCTGTAGTTTCCATGAGCTTTCTAAACCACCATTGGGATCTGCTCTTACGGTAGATCCCATGTCTGTGGGGAGGAATTTGATCAAGTGAAGAAGGTCCTGGGCTACAGCAGTCTAAATAAACTTTATTTGTTCTCATTGTTCTAATTTGTAGGCTTCCAGAGGTGAGGATGTGTCCTGAAATAAAGTGGGATATTGCAATTCCTCTACACTGAGATTAAGGCATTTAAGATTATCCAGGACCTTTAGTAAGATGGTGAGAGACAGACTTTGTTCTGCTGTTTAATAACCACCTTGTGTCTGATGACTTTCCAACTTGATGTTTGACTTTGGCTGTCCTTTGAGCACTGCTACCACCATATGTTGAGACTGAAGTAAGCTAACATAGCAAAGATCTCATAGATATGTTAGGAATTTCCACAGGGAATGCTCTATATTTATAAGTTTAATTTTAAGGGTGCTATGATCTTGTGAAATTAGGAAAGAATTTTTTCCAGTAAAGCTGTTTAAAACGTTGCTTACATGAAAGAGAACATTTTAAGATAGGTAATTGGGTTGTGTATATGAGACTTTTTGATCGGTTCTTTATTTTTTGGTCTCTGACCTCATTGAAGGGATAAAGGAGATATATATAATATATATACACTACTGCATTTGAAAGTAACTGATAAAAACATAAGTCTGGCCATACTGAGTCCTATTCAGGTCCATCTCGGCCAGCATCCTGTCCTAAATTGGCCAAGAGTGGATATCTAGGGTAGAGAATAAGAGCAGGGAAAGCATATAAAATGACTCTGCAAGAATGCTCTTGTCACCTGCAGTGATCTGTGAATCGAAGGCTTCCTAAGCTGAAGATGGAATATTTGTACGTAACTGTTTAATGGATTTTTTTTAATTATTATTTTCAATGAATTTGTCGAGTCACTTTTTGAATCTATGTAAGCTTTTAGCATCCGCAGCAAAGATTTCTTCAGCTTGAAAACTTGCAGGAAGTTACTTTTTTGCTTGATCTAGCATGCCTCCCGTGAACACACACATGGACACGGCAGAGGCATTTGGTGTAAGACTGACACACTAATTGCAACATCAAGCCTTGCACCGAAAATCTTGCAGACTTTCTTTCCAAGGTTGTTACCGTGGCCTATTCCAGTCATGCTTTTTTGCTGGGTCTTGATTTTCACGTTGTCTGAATCATTGTGCTATAGTGCATCCGATTTTTTTGTAAACTGCCCTAAAAATAAAGAGACCATTTAGCCACGAGGGCTATTGGCTGAAATTGTCTTGATGCCAAAGAGAAGGAGCAGCCAGCAGAGCAATGTGGCAGAACACGTAGTGGGACTTCTTATCCTGTTTAAGCACGTTTTTTTGGATTTCTTTTTTTTTAAAGGACAAGACTAAATGCATCAAGGTTTTTCCAGTATGGGCTGGAAGAGACGGCAGTATGCAAGAGCTGATTTCACACTTTTTCATGCTGAGGTTGGCCAAGAGACAGGATTTGGTCCTGGTGTTGTCACTGTTTCTTTCTCACAGTTGCTTTCATTTCTGCTTCACTCGCTATTTCTAGGAAGCCAGTTTTACGGTATCTTGGGATTGCTCCTCTCTCTAGCCTGTCTTCACGGGAGAGGGGTACAATCATTTCTTGACATCCTGTACATTTCCTATGGGAAAAGACAAAAGTGGCGCTGCTGTGTTCAAGCTCATACGCTTGGTCACCCTTTGAATCAGGAACAGCTTTACTGGAATTTAAGAGAGATACAATCCTTTCATTCCGCGTATGTTTTCTGCACAAAGGTAACTTCATCCCTTCTTTTGCTCTTTCTTTGTGACGCTTCTGGAGATGTAGGTGACCACGTTCCATCTTGGCCACGGGTGTAGGCGATGCTGCAGCGTTGACTCCGGTAAACCCTTGAGCATGTTCCTGCAGTGGTAGTACTGCCTCAGGAGCAAATTTTTGATGTGTTAACACTGCTTTGTGCCACTCCTGTGATATGAAACAGCTTGAAATTTGTCTCAGGCTGTAATTTTGGCTTTTGGTTTGACTCCATCACTCTGCCTATACCAGACCATATATGTAAAATTAGTTCTGCAATTCCCTATTGCCACGTGGCTGCTATTCATGGCAGTGTCCAGGAGGATTTTGTTCTCTTTAAACCCCGTGAAGATTTATGTGACTCCTTTAAATAACAAACATAACCCTTGTATGTGTGTCATAACATTGATAAGGAAAGGGGAATTGTGCACCAAGGAAAGCTGCTCTGCCTTGCCTAGCTTTGAGTGCTCAGACTTTCACGCTCTGTCTGTCCTCTGAAATTATTCCTTGGGATTTCTTTCCATGACTGGTCAGTAGCCTGAGATCTTATGTGCATGCATTGCCAATGCGTGCATCATGTACCATAGTTTTCAGGTGTTTTGCTTCAAAGTGAAAAATAGTGCGTGGCTGACTTTCTCTGGAAAACTCCTGAAGTTATTTTTATCTGTCTTTGTTGCTTCTGCCACCCCATGTCCTGGATCTCCAGCTGCTGTTGTGTCCCCTGCAGTCCAGAGTCTGCACTGTGCTGTGCTTGTGATGCCAGGAGACCTTTGAGAGTAGGGAGGGGGTATCAGCCTCTGTACCTGCGTGTTAATGGTGGAGGTTTTATATTTTTGTGATGCTGATGGTTTGGTACAGTCTACAATTAAATGACCTGCTCGAGTGGGTCTAGAGGAGCACCTCCTGTGCGAGGACAGGCTGTGAGAGTTGGGGCTGTTCAGCCTATAGAAGAGAAGGCTCTGGGGAGACCTTTCAGTGCTGAAAGGGGGCTACAGGAGAGATGGGGAGGGACTCTTCATCAGGGAATGTGGTGAGAGGACAAGGGGTAACATGCATGAGCTGAAAGAAGGTAGATTTAGACCAGATATTAGGAAGAAATGTTTTCCTGTGCAGGTGGTGAGGCAGTGGCCCAGGTTGCCCAGAGAAGCTGTGGATGCCCCATCCCTGGAGGGGTTCAAGGCCAGGCTGGATGAGGCTTTGGGCAACCTGGGCTAGTGGGAGGTGTCCCTGCCCATGGCAGGGGGTGCAACTGGATGATCTTTAAGGTCCTTTCCAACCCAAACCATTCTGTGATTCTGTGGTTCTATGGCTTCTCTTTTAAGAGCAGAAGAAAAGCCATCTTTGGAAGAGATGTTTGCAGGGTTGTGTCTCCTGTGCAGCCTGTGGTGATGTGCAGGGAGGCTGGGTGCACAGCATGTGTAGATCTCAGCTCACTGGTAGCTTAGGGACGCTTAGTTCAGATGTTCTGGTGAGCATAAAGGAGCCTGGGAATGGCATTAGACTTGCTCATTAGGAAGAAGCAGCACAAACGTGCTGCCAAACACAGTATGTAACTTTCTCAATGGAAAGCTTTCTTACTTCAGTACATGGTGACTGAAAGGGCATACAGATGCAGGACTCTTTCTATGAGAATTCAGAGCATTTTGCAGCACCTTTCTTCTGCATTTCTTCAATATTCAGTTTCTTCTTATTTCTCTTCTATCGCTTTGATTGTACTTTAGCAGCTGTTGGATTGTATAACCTTTTCCCATTACTGCATTAGTCTGCTGCTCCTTTTTTTTCCATGTAGTTGTCTTCTATATCTAGAATGAAATCTTTTGTGAAGATCTTCTGAGAAGACCTCCTTGAGATGTTTTGTTTGATCATCCTCTGTCTTGTACTTTTGACAGACACTTTTGTCTGTTGCTTCCATGGGCACACTGCATGCTGGTCACTAGCTGTCCTTCCTTCTCAGTCCTCTGATTCCTGGGGAATGAGCTCTTTTCTCTACTTGAACTCATAATTCACTGGTGACTTTTTGCCCTTTTTCTGGGTCTGAAGAAGTATGGCGGTTGAATGACCGTCTCTAGTCTTTTTTTTCTAATTTGGTATTTATGTTGTTACTCTTAGTTAAGTCTGCAGTCAGAGTGCTACAGTTAACACTAATTTTTGGGAAGGAAAATATTTCAGATTTGGAGGAAGGATGATAGAACTGGCAAGAAAGCTTAATAAAATATTGATGCTTAATAAAAGATTTAGCCTACTTCTAAAGCCAGAAAGATATCTTCTAGGAGGAGACGAAATGCGCTAGGAAGATCTTTTGTTAGTCCTGTTTCAATTCATTTTCTTCCAGGACAGTGGAGTTCATGTGTATCTGAAAGTCATTTTTGTAGAAGAATGATAACCAAAAGACCTCAAAACAAAATTAATTTCAGCGTAGGCTATCTGGAGCTTCCTATACAAGCAGGAAAAAGGGGCATGAGGTAGACTGCAAGCACCATAGGAACAGGATATCTCTCTGTATTCTAATGTGATTATTTTTAGCGCTGTGCATATGGTACAAAGAGGACTAATTTCTGCATGGCTGAAGCCCTTTCTAACCAGCCCCATCTTCTCCGCTTAGCTGTTCATCACCGTGATATAGTGTCTGTAATCCTGTAAAGGCCCTTCTACCCTATTCAGATGCTTTTAGGCTTATTGAATGCAATACCTGGCAAACCTTTCTGATTAGTGTTGGATGTTGTCCAAGAAAAACCGTAAAAGCTGCTGATGGAGCAGCTGCTCTGTTAAAGCAAGGCCTTTTGGCCTGATAACAAGAAAAACTCTTGCAGCATTTGGCATTAGATTCTCTTGGACTTGTTGGCTGGCGGGCCCAAGGGCGCTGGACTCCTGCATGGTAGAGCAAGGGTAATTGTCATCCTTTTGAGTTTGTGCTGCTGACTTGAAGCATGGTTGCATCTGCCAAGTTTATGCATGGAGTGACCTCGGGTGTTTGCAAGGTGAGTTTGCCTTCTTTCCTAAGTGTCTGGTTCTGATTTACTCACAAGCAAAACCTGTGGAAATGTAGCGTGTACTTCTGCTGTGACCTGTGCTAATTTTGTCATTCCTTCCCCAGATAAATGGCTCATTTAAATTGGGAGCTACTCAAATACTCTCTGGCTGGCAAATGCAGTGCCTAGCAGCAGTCATCAAGGACGAACCAAACATGAGTGGAGGAGGGGAACAGGTCGACATTCTTCCGGCCAATTATGTGGTCAAAGATCGTTGGAAAGTGGTGAGTAGCTCCGGCTTTGTGCTTCCTTTGGTGGCCCAAACAGATCTCCTCCTGTAGTAGTACAGAAAATTGTCTAGTTAATCCTGGGCTCTGGCAAGCAACAGTGGATGGTACGGTTTGACCTGTTGGTAAACTGCAAGATGTTTAATATTGATCTGGTGTCTTTTAGATTGTCTGATATTTTTAGAAGACTAAACCTGACAAGGATTTTTAGGTAGGATTGAACTCTTGCATCTTTGAGTAAGCAACTTAGATTTCAAGTTACCGTGGCAAAGAATACTACAGACACGCCTATAAATAAATTGCACTACAATAAAATAATTTAAAAGCAAATGTTTAAGGTTGGAATGTCAGCTACTTCAACAGTCAGAAATAGCTTGTTGGTACAACTTTGGTGTAATTTTATTAGGATGCTCTTTAAAATTCTATTATCACATGTGAAGTTTTAATTCTTCATGGGACAACTGTCCCACGTGTTGTGCAAGCTGGACGGGATACACTGAATTAGTAGCTGTTTCCTCTTTTATGTATTCGTTGTATGGATGCAGATCTCATCCATTTAAATTAATGGCATGAGTTTGCCGTTGAAACTCAGCTCTTTGTGCGTCTTATTGCTGTAGTATCTGTGTCATATATATATATATATTTAATTCCTGCTTTTAGCAGGTGATACAAGAGAGAACTATTAGCTTGATTTTACAGATAGGGTTTCAAATGTAGTTAGATCTTGATTTTTATTATTTTTTACAGACTGCTTAATATTTATGACCAATGCACAACTCTGCTAGACATCATGGGCATTGAGGCATGCTCGTCACTTGTGTAGGTTGGACCTGTCTTGTCTTGCCTTGGGCACCCAGCAGATGAGCGTGTGATTAATGCTGGCTTGTGAGCAGAGACTTCAGCAGCTTCTCCAGAATTGTGCAAGAATGCTGGGGTAGAGGCTTGGGGAAAATCTCATCCTGTAGACATGTGTTTCATTGCCACCAGATTTGTTCAGAGGATGCAGTTCTTCTTACATGTACAGCTTTCTCTATAGCCGTGATGTCAGGTCTCTGGGACGGAGGGGGAAGTAGTGTTGTATTATCACCACTGTTAAAGAAACTAGAATATAACACGTGATCAAGAAACGTGTGGATGTGGTGCTTCGGGACATGGATTAGTGGGTTGGGTGGTGTTGGGTTGACAGTTGGACTTGATGATCCTTGAGGTCTTTGCCATCCTTAATGATTCTGTGATTCTATGAAAGGATCATGTGCATTTATACTTCTTGAAATTCCGTGTGTGTTTTCTGAGAGTTTTTGTTTTCTGGCTTTAAAAGATTTGCTTTTAAAAAAGATGAAAAAAAAAATTTGAAATCCCATGTGTGCCATTGTGTTCATTTTTAACTTGGATTGCCAGCAGTGTCTGAAGCGTCAAGCTCCCAGCAGAAGCCTCGCTGGTTTGAATTACAAGTGATTAGTAGTAGTAGCACTAAGTCCTTTCTCTGTGGTAACTAGCTATGGTACAGCTGCCCTGTGAGTTTTCATGAGCTGTGAAGAGGAGAGGATTAAAGAGACTCAGGACTCTGCACTTGCTTCAGTTCCAGGCTGTGGATAGGCTGTTTCCAACAGCCCACTTCAGACAACATGTTTTCCTTTCATCATCTCTTTGTTGCCCTGGTCAGTTCTACCTTGCTCTGTTCTCGTTACTCCCCTGTTGCCTGCCTATCTTCATCCTAGTATTTTGCTTCTGCTTCCTCCACAGCCTTCACTTTCCTCTCTGGCCCATCCCCAAACAGCCTATTTCTATTTCAGCAATTCAAACCGCTCTTCATTCTCTGTGCTTCCTGAGAGCAGATGGAGAATCTCAATTTTCTCTGTGATTAGATACCCAAATGGAGACAACCCCTATTCCCCCACCCAAAGCTTTCTCGCACAGCTGAAGGAAAGCCTTGCTGTGCTCTTGCAGCTCTGGGCTGGACCACGTAGACTTGTTTTGGCAGGATGATACATGTGCAGGTTAACTGACGTACCGGACTTGAACCGTGCTCTGTGCTTATGGGCTTCTTGGAGAATACCGCTTGTAGCTTTTATCTGACCCTCCCTGCGCAAATGGAAATATCCCCAGAGCCTACAATTTGGTCAGATTGGTGCATATTCTTTGTAAAGCTGAATTTAGATGCTCTCCTGATGCTAAGCCATTGCTTCAGGTGCATGGTTGCACATGCTCATTCTTCTCTGTTCTCCTTTACCCTGGTAGCTTCAGCTTGTACCCTTCCTGTTATTCATCAAACTTGGGAGCTTCGCCTTCATAGACAGGAGTGCTGAAACTTCTGTAAATGATGGGAGTATTTTTTTAACACAGTCTAAACAAAGTAACTGTGCTCTTGGAAACAGCAGAACTCTTGAAAGCACCAAAAACACCGAATTAAAGCCTAAAATATGCTCATTTATGCTCATAGGGGATCATTCCAAACTAATCTCAGATTTGGTAGAGTCACTAAATGTGGGATTCAGTGACTTCATTGTTGTATGAATCTGTGACTGGGGACTGCTAGAAGCTCTACTCGCTAACTCTGCCTTAGGAAATTTAGAAATGTGCAGCTATGTTGTCAGTGACAACTACCTCTAACTAGGGAAACAGCCTTTGATGTTCTCTAATGCTGGCTCACAGTAGTCTTCAATATTGCACTGAGCTCTTTACTCCAAGGAAATGGATTGCCCAGACCAAGTGATGGATGAAAAAGGGACCGTGCCTTAAAATAAGCGTACAGCTGTAACATCAGTAGTAGTATTTTTTTTTCTTTATCGTAGACCTTTCTGAATCTAAGCCATAGAGTGCAAGCTGGACAGTCCAAGCTTTGCTGCGAGTGATGGATCCTCCTCCAGCAGGTGCCTGGCATATTTATGTGATGCTGGAGTTCAGCTGCCAGAAGGTTTTTTTGTGTAATTTGTGCTCCCATTGAGACTGTCTCTGTCTGGGCATCTGCTTGAACCTTGTAGTTCTTAGTGCTGGTATACTTCCAGTATTGAGCCAATCTCTAATTTTAGATCGGTGTAAGTGTATTCACAGAGTCACAGAATCAC
>VZTO01027859.1:7325-24403 GCA_013400615.1 Syrrhaptes paradoxus
ACAAAATCCCCTACAAAAGGAGTCTACTTAAATAGGGCTTACATTTTATTCTTCTACAGTACTACAAGGTCTGTCAGGAAGCAATTCCAGAAATGACTGGATTTGATAATTAACTAATATTA
Source organism: Syrrhaptes paradoxus (assembly GCA_013400615.1). Lineage (NCBI taxonomy): Eukaryota > Metazoa > Chordata > Aves > Pterocliformes > Pteroclidae > Syrrhaptes > Syrrhaptes paradoxus. The sequence continues at coordinate 7,448 of VZTO01027859.1, forward strand.
ACTAAAACTATTTGTGAAAATAACATATTGGAAAACTGTTTTTAGCTAAGTTTCAGTTATCTATGAACTGCACTAGAAGTTTGAAGTAATGTAAGGAAACCAAGGCTTTGTCTTTGATTGAAGTACTCATGGCAGACTTCAGGTAAGATTGGAGAGGGGTGTATTCGAGCAGCAAAATAATAAGAATTATTATTCTTGTTGAATAAGACAGCAAATATAAAAGGGGTGAGATCTTTCCCAAGTCAAATAGTTCCTAATGTTCGTTTCTAATATGTTCTGTTTGTTTTCAGGCCACAGGGCAGCCTTATGAGCAGTATGCCAAAATGATCTTCATGGAATTGAGTGATGCATGGTCAGAGTTTGAAAACCAGGGATCAAAGTCCCTTTTCTAAAACTTTACCTTTTACAGAAGTACTTCTGAAAGCTGGAGCTGAGCATTGTTGTGACTTCATTGCTCCTATGATTCATGAAGTGCTTTTTCCATGATTTCAGCACAGTTTCTAATCATGCACTTACATGTGGTGATGTGTTTTGTAAGAAGTAGAGTACAAAGCATTATATAGATGCATTAAGAAGGCAGTTGCTCAGTACTTGAAGAAATCACAGTCTGGAAGAAAGCATTTTCATTCAGTTTTATATATGGTAAAATGCAATTTTAATGAAGCTCCATGATTTCTGGTATACTAGTATTAATTGTAAATCATTCAGATTTCATTGATCTTTGCTTTACCCCTGCCTTCCCTAATTTGCTTGTTACTTTCAGTAGTTTTGTGATTTAATTTTGATGTTTGGTGCCTTATTCAAAGTGCTTTAGGTATTAGCAGTGAATTTGCTTGGCTTATCTCAAACCTGATGGTGTATATTTTCATCTGTATTTCCTGTAATCAATCTGATAATCATTCTGTAAATAATGTTTTCTGACAATACCTGTGTTCCTTAAAATAAATTAACAGTTGTTTACCAAAAAGACCCCAAATGTGGGAAAGTTAGCCAGGATTGTTCTTGATTTTTAACTTTTTTTACATATCTTGAATCTAGAAACAAATCTTGACTTTGGGGTCTGTATGTTCTTGCTGTGTTGTTATTTATTATGAACCGTTGGAAGACCGTACTCTGACCAGTTCTTATTTTCCTACTTCTTTAAATGTTGTCTTTTGCTTCTGATTTCAGTGGAACATTCCTTCCATTGGATTTCAGGTACACTGATAGAAATAATGTTATTCTGAAACTTGGAAGTGTAAGCACAAAACATTTTACTCCGCTTTGATTTGGCTGAGTAAATTCTATGTTGTTCAATATCATCTGGAGAGTGTTTAAAGTGCTTTAACACATTTTGCTGCATGTCTGAACTTCTGTATTTTTGAGATGTACATTACATTGGTGTATCTGAAAACATGGGGTGTATTCGTAGACTGTTGCATTTCTGCTCACCTAACTTACATGCACTGGCTAGTGCAAGATGAGTAGACACAACTCAATAGCAAATCTTGCCATGTTTTCTCATCCCTGTTCAGAAGGCAGTTTTTCCGTAGTGCTGGGGTGGATGAATACAAATGACCAATGACTGTTATACTCTGTGTAATAACAAAATGCAATTTTCGTATCAGGTTTGAAAATGTTGAAAATTAGTATTGTATTGAAGCTTTGGCAGCAATCTCTTGAAACAGTACAGTTGAGCATTCAAGGGGATATTTTGATCCAATTAAAGGGGAAATTTTTATCATCTTAGCACTTTATACATTTTGCATGCTTAACTGAGAGAGAAGCTGTGCCATTATCAGAGGTAACTGTTCAGCTGAGCAACATGTGAAGAGAAAACATGAGATTCTAATGCCACCTGAAGAGTGTATTGGATGAGAATTTCCATTGCCATGCCAGCCTGAGAGCTGATTGGTGAGAGACTTCTGAATACAGGTGCAATTTAGTGTCTAAGCTCACATCTAACACAGTTACTTGTTAACCTCTGATAAAAGGTTTTGGGGATGGATCTTCACATATATTCAGCTACTCTTTTTTTTTTAACATGGAAGCCAGGATCAATTATGGATCAGGAAGGTTATACATTATTCATAGCTGTAGTTGTATTTCAGCTACTGCTTTGAAGCAGTCTTAAATCTCAGATCTCTTCATAAAAACAGGTAACTTGCTGTCTGATTTAGAGTAAGAGCTAATCTTTTTTTCCTTGTTGACCCTTCATTAATTCTTTGTATTTGTGGTCTACATCCATGGAAATTAAAGGCTTCTGCTGGTAGGATAGGTTTGTTAGACACCTGTGTTGTCTGTTATAGGGCAAATGATATCTAGGAATAGGTTTAAAAAGATGTACACAGATATACAATGACTGTGACTGCACTCCTACAAACAGCTGAGAGATACAGCATTTCCAAGGGAGCTGCTTTTAGTAAGGAACAACTACTTTAAAAACCCATGTTCCTTTCAGCACATACAGGCAACTTAATTTTGAGGGACACGTTTTAAATTGCTCTTTGCTTGAAATATGCATATTAAAAAAATTAAAACTGAGAATTGGGAAAAAATATCTTCCTCTCTGCTTTGTATGTTTGGTGGAGTTTTCTGGATGATATCTACATTTCAGCTTTTATTTGTATATTCTTGTTTGCAAAATTTTCTGTAACAGTGGAGAAGAACCTTTGATAGGATTTTTAAGTGATCAGGGAAACATGAGTGCAGGTGTTTTATCTCGAACTGAAGATCTCTTGTAATCAATTCCCCCTTTTTAAAATTATGGCAAGTCATGAGGTTTGGCTGTGGATTATTCCAAAAGTCATTTGATAGTTATGGTAACTTCATTCAGGTTAACAGGGCCCCTTAACTTATTTTATGGCTTAATCAGCTCTGTTTCTCAGTGAGGGAACTGGCTGATTCCTCAGTTCTGCTTGTTTCTCTGTAGTTGGATTTTGGTGCTAGGAATATGGAAGAGGATTAGTTTGGTAAATTCTCAAATCTTGACAATGAAACTATTTTGGTTTTTTTGTTTAACTGTTGTTTAGCTGTGTTGCGTACAAGAATGTGCAAGTTGGATTACAGTAAGGCCTTATTAGCAAACTTTAAAAATTCAAGTAATGAATGTGAACACAGTAAACTAAAGTTTTCTTTTCTTTAGAAGATAAAGCAGCATGAGGCCCACTAAAGGTATTTCATAGTGTAATGTTTATAGATAAAATTTGAGTTACAGAAATCTGAGAGGAGGGAAATTAAGGTCAATTTTATGTAAATATATATTGAGACTTAATGTTGCTTTTAAAGGAGAGGGTCATTTAGAAGAAAAAGTCCAGAAGCTCTGTTTGAATTAATCTTAAAAGAGTAATAAAAAATGTTAAAAAATGGGAATGAGGGCTTTTCAACATTTCATACTCTGTATTTCATTGTTAACTGGTTGTCTGCTGTATGGGATAGGACTGCATTCAAACTACTACACACACATTTCACTGTAGCTGTATTCTTTGTCCACTAGCTGATAAGCTTTTAGTATATGCTACAGAAAAGTTGATTAGATACTGTGAATTCTCTCTGGGCTTAAAATTTGTTTTTTCCATTAATGCTTATCATTAATTGCACAGTTCAATTTTGAAATATTGAAATGAAATCATGTCCTGAAAATCAGATTTTATATTTGCTTCTGCTGACTGTAAAGGTTGATGTGACTGAGTGTTGCCCATAGGTTGCTGTGTCTATCTGACTTCACATGTGGCACTTGGAAGTTCTGTTGTGAGGTGTCTCCTTGACTCTTGCAGCAAATCACTGTGCCTTCTGGCCCATATTTATGACTTGTGTGTTAATGGCAACTGATCAATACCATGCCTTCTTTGCAGCGTACCAGGATCTAGCTCTTGAGTGAGTAGCTTGACATGATTATTACAAGAGCAAAGAAAATGCAACATAGGTTGAGAAGAATAGAGAAAAACATCCAGATTCTAACATATATCTCAAATGTTGTTTTCTAATTCTCTCTTCGTTGACCTATTCCTGCCTACCTCTGCTAAAAACAGGAGTAGAAAGAACCTGGTTTGTAGCCAGCTTTCCAGCCCTTTCAGGAGCACTACTGTCTGGCTGTAGACAAGGGGCAGTACCAAGTTCCTGGTTGTCTTTGGTAGAAGTTGCTAGAAAGCAGGACTTACAAAATGATATGGCAGGTTTCCACTAGTTATTCCTGAATTAAGTTGCTTACGTTACATTGCTGTTAGTTCTGGAGAGTCAGGCAACTTAAACAGAGGTTTATGGAGAAGAATTGATGTTAAGAGCGCATGTGGCTAGAACCTGCCAAATGGAGAAGAGTGTGTTTTGATCAGTTGATCTCTTTAACCCTGGCCATGACTGATGTTTCCTAGTGATGTCAGATTTCCTTGAATTTAACAGCTGGGAAGAGAAAAAAAAAAAAAGAGCGGTGAAGCTTTCATATTAAATCATGGGGTTATGCTCAATATTGTTAGTGGATTGTGATTCCCAGAGACTGAGCCTGGGAGGAAAAGTTCCTCTGTGTTGTCACTTGGGTAAAGTTCAGATAGTTTGCTAATCAATGGTAGCTTCTTTTGTCAAGTACAGAATGGAAAACCTACAATAGTGCTGATTAAGTATATTTCCTTGGAGCAGTGGCAGAATCCTTGGCATTGCACCTGTGAGGGTAACTAGTGATCATGAAGAATACCTTGTTTACCTCAATTTTCTTGCTAATTCTAGCAAGTTCCTCCAATGCTGTCTTGCCAGGCACAGAGCAGCAGTTCCTTCCTGAATGCAGATGTCTTAAAGCTGCATGCACAGGACTAATATTTTGCACAAACCAAAGCACTGTTTGAGCATAACTGAAAATCTCAGCTGGTCTTTGGGACTGCTGGGCTATGTGGACCATTCCACCTCCCAAGGCCAGACTTCAGCCACTGTTAGGGAAACTGCATGTTTGCACAGTCACTGGCCTTTGCATTCTCTGCTCCTCACGGGAATATTTCAGGGGTTGCATAAATGTGGACACCTTACTGCTCCTTAGGTGCGTCTTTGTCTAACAATTGCAATGTAACGAATGCTTTACAAATAAGTTCAAATTAGTCTTGTACAGTTGCCTGTGTTTGAGTCAGTTGACTTTTCTGCCAAGAACTTGCAGGTGATTGACCTGTAAAAGCTGTAGGAACAATGTATCATTTCCACCCCTTGAAGCTGTCCCTGGTGCAGAGTACCTCTAGCTACCAGATGCCTGGTGACTAAGCGCAAAGGGTGACTCAGCTGAGCTGTGGTTCTGATCTTGATGAATTTTGCAATGCTTGCTTGCTCTGTTTGGGTGGGCTTATTGTAGACTGGGGTTTAGACTGCATTGACTTCCAACACATGCTCCAAAAATACAAATTTAGTCATTTTTTATGAAGGATATATGTTGTCATAGAAGCTTTTGTTACCAAAAGAGGATTAAGAGGCATTGTGAGAACTCCCAAAACTTTCTTTAGTGGAATGTACTGTATATTTGCAATGTAGACTTCTAGAAGTGATTCTCATCTCTGATAAGGACTTACCTTGCTTTGAGGTCCTTATTGTATTTACCTGTAGTTGTGATTGTATTTTCTATACCTGTGATTTTTCTGGTTTGGGATTTGTGGAAAGACAGAATAGATGTTCAAGTCCTATTTTTTGCCATCTTTCAGGAAATGCAATGTACTGAGTAATTTTGCTACTAGTGAAATGAAGATGAAACCTGTATGTATATAAAGGTAATATAGTCAAATTAAGCCTTGTTTAAAAGTAGATTTAATGTTTGGCACAATGTCCTTGAACAGAATATTTTGCTTTGAAATGTATTACAACTTAACCAGTGATCAATTAAAACAAACAAAATGACTTTGTGTGTTTCTTTCTTTAGCAAGGGAAATATGACCTGAATACCCAAGGCATTTCCACTGTCTCTTTCAGAACAATATGCAAGCATTAGAGAAATGGTGGGATGTATGGTGATAAAGGACTGCAGATCTGGGGAATATGAGGGAAGGCTGGAAAGGGAGTGGCTGCTGGGACAGTACTAACAAGGTGCACAGAAGCATCTTTTGACTCCATGCTCTCAAGCAAGAATGGGGGAAGTAGGGTCTTTTATAGTTGGAACAAGCCCCTTGGTGACATCAAGAAAGTTTCTTTAAAGAAATAAAAGCATAGTAGTGTGGGATTACCACAGGGGATCCCCAAAGACAAAGGGTGGCAATCAGGGGGGATATGGCAGAATGTGAATGGGCATGACCAAAGGAGGGTGGATGGGATAAGCATGGGGCAGGAAAGAGAAGCATTAGCAGCTGAGAAGCAAGCAAAGAAAGGCAGAAGGGCCACTGCCATTGGTAATGTTTTTCATATTCTTCTTACAACTTCCAATAGTCAGGTGGGTTTATCAGAACCGAATAGAAGATAGGTCTTCCATCATTTTCTCACTAAATCTTTCTCCCTGTATCCCATACAGAACATGCTGCTACTTTTCCTGTTAATGTGTTTACTCCTAACATGCAAAGCTGCTGAAAAGTGTATTGATACCTACTTCCAGTCCTTCACTGCTGCAGCAAAGAAGGATAAAGTTAGCCTCTTTCCAATGTACAAAGCCTCTGCCTACTCTGATGTGTATTATATGAGTTGGGAGTACAATCCGCAGCAAATGGAAATCCTGCAGTGTCAAACTGGCAGTTGTCAGTAAGTAATAACACCAGGTAGGCATAATGTGTTCCAAAGAAATAACATGGCCTTAAATTCAGTATCAAGCAGAGCGAACAAAACTACAAGAGCCAATGGAGGATAAGAAAAGACAGCAGGAACACTGTGCAGAACACTGTACTGTGGGGGGCAGAGCAGCCTGTAGCAATCTGAGCCAAACCTTCCAAGTCTGCACTTGTAGCCACCTGATCTGGATCCTGGAGTGCTGAAGAGCATGATTTGCCCTGCCTCAGCACTGCCGCTGTTGCGAGGATGAGAGGATTTCTGGCAGATTTTTACTTTCTATGGCACAATGAGCAAAAAGCACTGAAGGAGGGAAAATGGAGCATGTGGGTAGGTGTAGACTTGATCTGGAATGGTAACTCCCTTTTAGGACAAGGGATTCTTACTCCTGTAATCCCTCAAACAGTGCTGGCTATTCTGCTGGGGCAGACTCTGCTCCTAATCAAAGGTCTGGGCGCACACAAAAAAATGGCTGTGAAGTTCTCTAGTGTGTAATGCTGCTGGCAGACCCAAGAACTAAGTAGTGGGTGAACTTTGCTGCTTGCTTCCTTGTGCATGTTTGGTGAACAGCAAAACAGCGGAAGCACTCTGGAAGTTGCACTCTGTGGAGATGGGATTGTCTGTGCTGCCTCTCTGCCGAACAACATGCAATGTATTCGGACAGACTTCCAATGTGCAAGATGAATTGTGAAGGGACAGCTTATCCAACTTGCTGAGGATGCTAATTTAAATGACAAGCCTCTTCAAAGGTTTAAGACTGTATCTGCTAAATCTGTTTATTTCTCCTGTGTGAAGCCAACTGAAGTACATAACTGAATTTTGTGTAACTGCCTAAACCTTGCTGGCTTTGGAAAGAAGAATATTGTGTTTGTGGACCAACTTATGCAGAAAGTAAAATGGAAAGACCTCCAGAAATAGAGGGAAATCACAAGACCTGGCTGTACCTGGTGCTTATTAATGTAGTAGTGTTCCTTGCCTTAGTGTCTGATTTCATTTTTTCCAGTGGGTCAGCTCCTCTCCTGATCCTTGCTAGCTAGGCCCTGCCAATTTCATTATGAAGCTCAAGAATGCTAAGTGCTGGTGACAGCCTTCCTAGCAGCTGTTACTGGAGTGTTTGACCCAGAGCCTTCCTTGTCTTTGGTTCCAAGACCAGCTTCCTTCTGGGCTTCTGGAGTTCCTAAAGCAATGTATTCACTAGACTTCATCTGGAAACTGACCTTCAGCAAAGCAGAACCTGAAACAGTCAACTCACAGCAGGGAGCAGCTGTGATGTCTCATAGCTCCTTTCCAGCTGCACTCTGCACCCCTGCTCTGTCTGCATCCTATCTGTGGTTCACCCCAGAGGCAAATAAGCTGCTAGGTTTATTATAGGGGTGTATGAACCGTAAGAATGGGATAAGAGTTTCAATGGATTGAATTAAGCTTGTTGAAGTAGTGCATGTTCTGTGTAGTTTCACCCTGAGATTTTTTTGTATATTATGCCTAAACTTGCCTCTCATCATGAAACCAGAGATGAATGCAGGGTTTTTATTAGCAACATCAAACTGCAATTGTTTCCCATCTGCAGCAATAAACAAAGAATGTGTTGTGGTTTAACCCCAGCCCAGCACCATCCAGTCATGCACTCACTGATATCTTAGTTGTTGCTAATTCTCATATTGAATCCAAAACACAGCATTATGCCAGCTTCTAGGAAGAAAATTAACTGTATCCCAGAAGAAACTAAAACCAGGACAGTATATTTGGGTGTTTTCTAGGACTATAAAATCTTCCTAGGAATTCAGTGCAAGAGGAGAGGCAGAAGGGACTCTGGTCTGTGCTCTGCTTTTTGTAATGCAGGCAGTTCCTCTCGGCCTGTTCTTGTCATGGACTCAACACTAGTTGATAATCCTTTCCATCCTGCCAGGAAAAGAGGAGGGGAGGTGGCTGCCATGAGCCAGCCCTTGTGACAGTGAGCAGGGCTGCAGCCAGTACAGCTCCACCAGGAGAAGAGGCAGCCCCAGTCTGTGCTGGAGAGGGCAGGAGCTAGGGGCATGGGTGGCAGCTGCATTACTGCCTTGAATAAAATGTACCTGACTGTGTTACCTGAAATTGAAAATAATTCCCAAAACACATCTCATTATAGCTCCCAAAACAAACCATCATTGAAGTACGATTAGAGAGGAGACTTTGCTTTATTCTGTGCAGGGTGCAAGGTAGAAAATTTCCACAAATCAAGCACATCTAATTACAGTCAGTCGTGGTTTAGAAAGACTGGAGGGACAGTCCTTTGATAAATACCTGGTCGGCTGAGGCAGGGACAGGGACAGTCTCACTCACCACTTAGGGTCACGAGCAAGAAACCAACACGACTTGGGCAGAACAAAAAAAAAACAATTGAATTTATTAACTATTTACAACAAGAAGCAGGACAATGAGAGAGAGAAACTCCATCTTAGAAAGGTGCACTACTTCTCCCCCACCCTTCCATTCTTTGTTCTGTACCTTCTCCCCCCTGGCAGTGCAGGGGGGCAGGGAATGGGGGCTGCAGTCAGTCCACCGCTCTTTCCTCCTCAGGGGAGGGCTCCTCACAGTCTTTCCTGGCTGCAACGTGGGGTCCCTTCTCATGGGACAGTCCTTTTCAGGAACTGCTCCGGTATGAATCTTTTCCAAATGGGGCCACACCCCCCTGACAACTGCCCAGCTCTGGCATGGGCTTCTCCAAAATTCCAGCATGGGGTTCTCCACGGCTGCATCTTTTCATGTGCTGCACCGAGGGACAAACCGTGTGTCACCATGAATCTTCACCACGCTGCAGGGGAAACTCTGAGGGCGCTCCCTTTCCTATCGCTCTTGTTCTTTGACTGAGGGTCTGTGTAGCCATCTTTCTCAAATCCTGCTCCTCTCTCTGCCGCAGGTCTTCATTGGCTCCCAGGAAAACGGACTGTTGGGTAAGCCATGGCGGAGGCTTGGGCTACGGCAGGTCGGTTCACAGAAGCCGGGCAGGTGGCTGGATGGCCGGGCTGGTCCACCTGAGCTGTGCCCTGCCCGGGGCCGCGCCAACCCCGTTGTTCCGTGCCCCCTTATTCGCAGAGGTATTGATTGTCTCAGCCCTGGCCTGAGGTGGGTCCAGCCTGAAGCTGGGGAAACCTCCAGCAGTTTCTTACAGAGGCTAGGTTGGTGGTACTTCCCCCACCACCGCAGCCCTTCCCTTGCTCCAGGGAAACCTTTAGCAGCTACTTACAGGAACCATTTCTGTGGCCCCTCCGTGCTACCGGACTTAACCCCCCCCACAAAACCATAACAGTCACTTTGCATATTTATGCAGTTGAAAATACTAGTTCCATGTGCTTTGCCACATCCTTCTAACTAATTGCTTAGTTTTTATCTCTTCTTAACTGCAGTTGGTTAGTTCTTTTCTCACTTTGATTTAAAAACAGTGTTCCTTAAATTTACTACACATGCTCTGTGAATGAAGGTCTTAAGTCAGGGAGGGTCTGGACACTTGGAGGTGTGGTTTTCACATTATAATGAGATAGTTCATCCTAAGGACATTTTAATGTAACAGTCTTAGGACTTGTGATGACAAAGCCTCCACACTCTGGGATGTTCTACACTTCAAGTATAACTGCAATTCCTGCAGTCCTTGAATAGGGGTTCTTCATTAAATCACCTCCCTTGTCTTGAAAGACAGACTGACCCTGCACTATCTTACTGTTCCTGGGTAAAAAGTTTACTTTCTTCATTGCCGGATAACAACTGCAAACAGAATAATTTACTGGAAGGTATTATGTTTCTTTGTTTCAAGTGCCATCTGCTGGTAGAAGGACATGTTCATAGCCATTTCACACTTGTACCACACAACGGTTTTTTAGCTAAACCTGTGCCACACTAATAATTTTGCAGCTGTTTATGTATTTTGCTGCAGCAAAGGGTCTGCTTTTGGATGTGTGAATTCATAGATCTGATGATGCCTGAGGCAGGGCTCACAGCTGTCTACGGGGCTGGAAGAGCAGCAGAGGTAACCTGATCATCTCCCCAGGCTCTTCTGGGGAACGTGCTGTGCAGCTGCTCCTGTTGCAAGCTGGGGCATTGCTGCTTGCTTTCCCCCTCCAAGAGCCCACAGGCTCTGCCTCTGTGGATTTTTAACTACCACCCCGTGGGCAGCTAGCCTATCTTGCTGTCGTCATATTTGATCTGGAGAAAAGGGGAAGAGGGATGTACAAGAGTCTCTGTACTGGGGGGAGGGAGAGACGGGACACATGATGGAAAACAGCACAGGAAAGCAAAGGAGTAAGTAGGTAGATCACAGGGCTGTGCATTGCACATGCCTGGGCTGTGGTGAGTAGATGTGACCTCAGAACAGATATGCAAGTGTTTAAGAGTGCAGGTACTCAGACACAGTTGGCTGCAATGGGAGAAGGAAGAGCAGATGAAGCAGCCAAAAGCTTTCTGGCAGTGCAGTCTGCTATACTGTCCCAATACTTGCACCGACCTCCCAGTAAATGAGGCTGTACTGACTGTCCAGCCCAGGCTGCTTCCCCCTTGGCGAAGTTGTTGAGCCATTGTCTGTTCCTGGGTGGATGCCTGCCTACGCTGTCAAGCACAAGTCTCAGGGGTGGCATCCTCCACATATGTTCTCATAGAAAAGACAAATCTCTCAGTTTTCCCGTGCCCCATGGTGAGTGCCACACCATTCATCTGGTCAGAACGTTAAATACTTAAACTCAGGTGCTGAATTAAGTTCTGCCCTCGGAAATTTCCTGTCTGAAGAAAGATGACAGCGGCTTCAAAGCAAATATGATCTGTGTTTATTTACCCTCATGCAGGAAGGTATAAAAATCATCCCAAGGGACAGCATTTCATAAGGCATTGATAGCCAGTGAGGCTTTAAAAGCAAAGTTTGAGTTTTACCTGGAGGAAGGGTTGGAAGCTGTATCTTTAACATGATCAAGCACCTTGTGTACAATAAATAAAATTAGATTAGCTTCAGCTTCTAATTCTGTTGCTGTCATGTGTAATGTGTCTACTTCAACTGAGAAATCTTAAATCCAGTTATTTAATTTCAATGCTATGCAAATAGTATTAGAAGATTACTCCTGATGGTGGAAGATCAGCATCTGCTGGAAGATTAGCACAGGCTCGAAGATCTATTGCTGTGATTCATGATGACATTTAGTACTTCTTATTCTTCTCCACAGACTGAAATGCAAATGCATTTCCCAAATGCACTTTTCCTAGCACAATTATCTGTTGTTTGTGCAGAAGCATATGAGGAAGGAGATGGTAAAAGACAATACACTTATCCAGGAATGTGAAATTAAGCTCCAGGTCTTCAGAACACTAGGGGACCTTTGCATCCCTTAACTGGACAAAGGCTGCATCATTTTTAATGATCCCCACTGGACAATGTACAGAAGGCACACATCCACCTGCTGCTCCCAGCTGCGTCCTCCTACCAAACGCTTTCTCACTGGAAGTTGCTAGACTTCAGCATGAACAAAACCAAGCATTTTTTTTTGTCTACCCTTCTCTTGGAAATGGCTTGAGTCTTACAAATGAAATTGTCCTGAAGCCTGGATAGGAGAGTTTGGGAAAGGGTGGCACGTATCTGGGAGGAAAGCATTATAAAGGGTGCTGCGGGCTGTCTGTATGGGAGTAGTGCTGCCATCAATCCCCTATGAACACAAAGGCACACATCTGCTCAGAGCCCAAGAGCCTGGATGTGTCCTGGCTTCATCTGTGGCCACAGCTTTGCTTCTGAGCTTGCTCCTCCAACATGAGAAAAGGAAAAGAGTAAAAAGTTTACCCTAAAGAGTTTACCCTAAAATGTATAATGCTTTATTTCTAGCACTAGTTACTTCATCAACATGTTGCCTTAGCCCTTCCTGTGCATTGATTATTAGCATGCCATGTCCTTTGCCAGGAGAAATGCTCTGTTGATAGGGGGCAATTTCCTCTTTCTTGTTCTTCGGTACATGTAGGATGATCTTCGTATGTTTCAACCCCACACTTGCTAATAAGGTATACTTTCACCTGTCCTTTGGGTCCACAGGGTTAATTATACCATGATTACTGAGGTTTGCTGTTTCTTTATATATGACATGATTCCTTGTGCAACTGCACAAGCTAAACAAAACTTAAACTAAACGAGTTAGGCAATAGCACAAAAAAAAAAAGACACTCAAAACCACAGGACAAGAGCAGTCATGGGCTATTAGACAACTTTGCTGCTGCAGCTAGGACAAGCTAGATGATATGTGTCTAATCCTACAGTAAGCTGCAGGTGCAAGTGATGCATCTTTAACTAATTTTTCAGAGGTAGCTGAAATCAAGCAAGGCTTGAGGTTTAGCACAGTGAATTAATAATATAAAGCTTGAGGTCTGTTGTGAGTATGGCTGAGCTACAAAGCTACAATTTCCAAGGCAAGTCCAAAGCCTCTTAAGACCTGAAATTTCAGAAGTCCTTGTGTGCCAGTGCTAAGTTCATGGCAAGCAAACACCCACCTTCCCCTGTAAGGAATTTCCAAGATGTAGGAGGAATGAAGTCCTTCAAGCTGCAGTACCGTGGACTTCGCAATGGGCGGTCAATGCTTCTGATTACTTAGATAGCTCCTGAAAAATCAGAGGTTTGGTACCTTTACTGTGGGTCCTGCAGGCCTGTGTGTTTTCTATATTCATATGTTTGACTGTGTCTGAGATAATGTTTGCTCTTGTTTTACATGCTAGTTATCGATGCTGCGGCAGTTCAGTTTTGGACCAATGAGCATGCACAAGAAAGCAGCCTGGCGTTTTTGCCAGGCTGCGTGCTGAGGCAGAGCCTTGTTTTCAGATACGCAGCTTTTGCAGAATTATCTTCTCATTGATCTCTCTGCAATTCCAGTGTTGGAGTCACCCAAAATAGTGGTGATTTTTCTATTCTTCTCACTATGACAATTTTGGACAGCTGAAGTGGTTCCTCTGGTGTCAAGTATAACTGCAGTCACACCTCCACTTAGCTTTTCAGCTACAACTCAGTTTTCCACAGTGAAGACCAGCCAGTGGAGTTGGGTACCTGGATGGGGCAGATGTTAATCTTTGGTGATGTGTGGGTGCCGTGCTGCCTGTGCTGTGCACCCGAGCTGGGCCCAGCAGTGGGTCTGTGGGAGGCCATAGCCTTCGTGGAGGAGAGAGAGGGTTTCTGTGCCATTAGCAACATGCCGTCTTCCCAGCAGGAAAGTTTAGTAAGAAACTTACGCTTTACAGTTCTGCTTTTTGCTGAAGGGCAGAATAAATACTGAAGCGCTAGTAAAATCCAGCTGAGCTGTCTGAATATTCCTCTAATAAATTGCATAATAAAGAAGTGAATTCAGTAGGAGATCAGCTGTTTACACTGGTCTGTAATTGATCTCTAGCAAATAACACATCCATTTAGCATCTTTCCTGCTTTCAGATATGCCAGTGTGCATCTTTCAGCACTAGAGAATGAGGAGGAAGATGAGATGGCACGAGCTTTTTCCCTCCTCTCTACTTGCAAGGTCACAGTCTGCATAGTCACCAGTATTAGGCACATCCTGTGTGGTGGGAGCCACTGCTGGCCAATTGAACCACGGGGTTTTGCATGAGCAGCTTGCAGCTACACCGACTGGCAGTCACGGTGTGCTGGCTGGCAGAAATACCTCGCTAGGCAGAACTGATTCTGCTTCTGGTGCTGGAGATGTAACACTGACATCTGACAAGGGAGAAGTCTCAGCATTACTACAAGGAGGACTGTTTGCAGGAGCTTGCTCTAGGGCTTGCAGGGCTGCTGCAGGGGGCAGGGTGGCTCTGGGATGCTGGGTACCTGCTGTGGTCTTAGACCTCTGACTTCCAGGCAGACATTTTGGAAACATGGCATATGATACCTGGAAACCTGCACACTGCTTCCGCACTGACCCCGCCTTAGACCCATGTGCCTTGAGGGGTCTGGGGCCCCTGGAACAGGGTCTTGGTGCATTTGCTCTTGTGGGTTGAGGGCAGATCAGACCTTGTGGTTTCTGGAAAGCTCCCTGATACACTGTCTGTGATGGTGTGAGCCTGAAGCATTGGAACAGCTGACCATGTAAACACAGGTTTAATCATTCAGCATCAGAGAACAGATCTGTGCTTCTCCAGGGGCTCATGTCACGGCAACATACTCTTTTGTGCTGTGGGCAAGGCAGTGAGTAAAATAAACTGGGTGCCCTTAGCCAGCCCTCTGGAGACACACACTCCTGATCCTGCTGCTTCCTCCTGAAATACCTCGTGTTTGGGCGGAAGATCAGAGGAACCAGCCCCTTGCTGTGTGTCTTGTAAATTCCGTCCCAAACATCTTAGAGAAGGAGGTGATCCCTGCATCTGATCCCCTTCCTTTCACAGCAGCAACAAAGCGTGGGACACAATGTTATCCTTACAGTCCAAAGCGGCACTTCTTAAGTCCTCTATCTGCAACAGACACCACTGCCTAATACAACAGCGCAAGGGTCTCTGCTGTTCAGCCTGGTCCTTCCTCGGTTGCTTCTCACAGGCTCCCCTCCCTGAGGATTGCTCTGAGCCTGGCACCTTTTAAAGCTTCCCACCCCTCTGCCTGAAGAGCTGCTCAGCAGCTGAGCCTGAGATCATAAGGTCTGCAAGTAGCATCGAGTGTGCTTTGGCACTAGAACAGGTTTTCTGTAAGTGCTTTGGGGTCCTGCTGCACATCTGGGAGAAAGGCCTGTTGGGCTGCAAACATGCGGAGCCCCGGGGCGATGCGCTGCATCAGCCACAGCGTCTGGGTGCTGGGAACCAGCTGACAGCATCTCCTTTCTGTCATCTGCACAGCACTATGCCTCCTCCTAGCTCGCTCTCCATATACCGGAGCACACAGAGACTTTGCTAGCAACCAGACACATTGGATATGTAGAGCATGTTGCCATATGCGTCACCAGTTTTACTGCTAGGAAGGCTTTAATGGCTGTGAAATGAGATAAGCTGAACAGTGTTACACTGGTATCAGTGGACAAAAGAATCGAAAGTAAGGGTTCCACATAACAACAACAGTAACAAAAGATGTATTAAGTCTGATGTTAGATGGTTCATGAAATAATTAGCGTTTCCAAGTGTGTCCTAATTTCAGACAAAAGTGAAAATATGACAAGATGAACAGAAAATTATGGGTTATGCTTTTGGAACAAGACACTTTAATTGGGCCAGATGGGCCCAGATGTTTCCTTCCACTCTCTGACTGAAATGATCACCTATTCAGAGAGAAATGTTGTGCAAGAAATGATAACAAAGATGCAAGAGGAAATTTTCCCCAATAAATTATTACATTAAGGGGGGGGACTTCAGGCAGCTCCAGTGCTCTAGAGAGGCTGTGTATAAAAATAGGAACATTTGAAGGCTGACTTAAAGCGGTGCTTACTACTGCTCACACTTCAGTTTGCATTTTGATCCAAGACTTTATAACTGGTCTCCTCTCCCATCAACTGGCTTTGACTCCAAGCTTTCTTTTAGTCACCTGCTCTTCCTGTTGCTGGTCAATGCAAACAGACCTCTTCTCTCTGTGTTTCAGCTTTCCTGATGAGTTTGATAACAGTGACAACTTTTCCTTTAATTTTTTTAATTTTGAAGTTGCACCTGAGGGGAATGGTTTTATGTGACTGCAATTGTGACATGATCAACCTAACCAGAGATCTTTGAAGAGTGTATCACACTGTAAAGGTCTCCCTGCTTCCCTGCACAAGCATTTGAAGCTGCCAAGGCGTTATGCATGCATGGGGAGTTGGGAAGCAAGCCTGCACTTATTTGCAGATGTGTCCATGAGAAAAAGTAGAGACTTAAGACATAACATGAGGAGCCTTGTACATGTTAGGAAGATGTTGAGGCCACCATGTCTGGAATGGCTCCAGGCATAAGGATGCTTGATCCTGGGTTCTCCCTTTCTAGCCACCCTGTGCTCCCTGCTCTCATCCTCACCCTCCTAGCTGCAGTCAGTCACACATGGTATGACCAGAATCATATCATAGAATCATAGAATGGCCTGGGTTGAAAAGGACCATAGTGATCATCTAGTTTCAACCCCCCCCCGCCATATGCAGGGCCGCCAACCACTAGACCAGGCTGCTCAGAGCCACATCCAGCCTGGCCTTGAATGCCTCCAGGGATGGGGCATCCACGACCTCCCTGGGCAACCTGTGCCAGTGTGCCACCACCCTTTGGGTGAAAAACTTTCTCCTACTCTCTAACCTAAACCTCCCCTGTCTTAATTTAAAACCATTCCTCCTTGTCCTATCACTACCCACCCTC
>VZTO01027859.1:25556-36308 GCA_013400615.1 Syrrhaptes paradoxus
AACAGCCATGCGTACTTCCCAGGCTACACAACCCCGCTTCCACTTCCTGTACATTTTCCTCTTTTCCCTCAGTTTAAGCTGCAGGTCCTTGCATAGCCATGATGGTCGCCTGCCTCCCCTGCTTGACTTCTTTTGCTGGGGTATGGAGAGCCACTGCTCTCCAACCAAGAAGGTTTGGTTTACTTTTCTACCCCAGGTTGTAGTGGTCAGGTGTAGGGCTGCATGGCAGTTGTCCTTGGACAGCCCTGACTGCATACCTTAGCATTCTGTTACTTGATCCTCCTCTTTGCTGCCCTTGTCCTTCCCTTTCTCAGCTAAATCCCTTCCCAAATAAACAGCTCCCTCCAAATTACTGCTTCTGCACTGGTTTCAGGTTTGGTACATCCATACCCAAGTTTGGTATTTCTGATATGATTATCCATACAATGTTCTGTCCTCTAACTGATGCAGTTCCCAGGTAACTGCTGGCCTGGCAACAATCCTTCCCCTGAAGGTCCCCAAAGCTCTCCTCCCTGTAGAGGTTGGCCACTTCTCTTGTCTCCGAAGGGCCTGTAAAACCCAGACAGCCCTCACCAGTGGCCTGGAAAGTTCCATGTTCTTCTTCCATCACACTCTGTCCTGAAGAGCTGTCAGAGTCCCCTGCAATGCCATGTCTCAGCACCATCCATGGGTCATCAGCATGCCATCTCCACTCCTCTTCATCACAGAGGGAGAGGGGAGATGCGGAGAGTAGCCACCCAAACCATGACCTTGCAGGAAATTGTGAGGAACAGACATGACTCAGCTGCCTTGTGACTGATTTTTATTTGAAGCTCTTGTAATATCCTAATGTCCCCAGTTCATCTTGTAAGATGGGCACAGCACCTCCTCCCTCATTTGTCCTCCTTATTGGGTGTAGGTTGAGCATCTCATGTGGGCTTCAGCTCCATCTTCTCCTTCTTGGACAATGTGCCACCCTGGAGCTCGTAGTGGAGCTGAGGTATTGCCCTGCTTGTGTGAGTCCCAAATGCTGGCCTTGTACTGCTGGTGGGCAATGGCTTCCTCTCATCTTGCAAACTGCCCAGGGGGTCATTTGCCAGGGCAGCCTGCAGGAATGTTGCTGAGAAAGTGAAGTAACCAACTTAAACACTAAGAAACTCTTCAGAAGAAAACCTCCCAAGCCTGGGAGTCAACTCTCCTCTCCCAAATGCCTTCAGAGCGAGGAAAAAAGGCCTCTCCTGACTGGTCCAGCCTCCAAAGTGCTCCATCACCACCCACTGGGTTGGAGCTGTGGCTCTTCAAATCCTACCACACCCCAAGAAGGAGCTGATGGGCCTTGGATGGTATGTGGTGGGGCCTCTTCCTCTTTAGAGATGTTCACTGGGAGCTGTGTACCCTTCTTCCATGAGCTGCATCTCAACCCCAGCTCAGCTGGGGGGGAGAGCAGGGGATCCTTGGTTGAGTATGACACTAATGAACATTGCAGAGCCAGTTGTTCCCCAGGCTGGTAGAGAAAAAACCTCTGGGGAAACCCACTGCTTCCTTCTCCTCCCTGCTTGATCAGAGTGTTTGACTCAGGGCTTCAGATTTGTTTTACAGCCAAACAGGAGACTGTTTCCTTTGGCTGACCTGGGGCAGCATGTTTCTCACCATATTCCTAAAATGCTGTTGCAGAATGGCAGGGGAACAGGCACAAACACAGTGTCTGAGGTGGTGCTTCAGGCATGGGAAGCTGCTGCATCCATCAAACACAAACAGGTTCTTCTTGGGAAGGGATCCTCTAAATGAGAGCAGGGACAGCACAGGCCAACAAATATATCTGCAGCAGCTCACTCCTCTTCAACTTGGCAGCTTTCTTCCAAGCTCCTGTGGTCAGCTGACATACTGGTACTTTCTGTGGGGGCCTGTTTGCAGGTCTCAAATGGTCTAGAGCTGTACTGATAGTATAATAGTCCCTGAGACAAACTGCCTTGTAGTTCTTATTTATCATACAGGAAAAGCTTAAAGCTTTTAGACAAATCTTTAGCTCTGCTCTGGATCCCTGTATGTGGATTAATCACTGGAAGCCCCAGAGAGCAGAGCTAAGGCTTGTGTTCAGTTGTTCTAAGCAACACAAGCCACACAGCTGGTAAAAAGAAAATCTGATGAAGGCGGTAACCCCTCACCACCCCCTCACGCCTGTTACCTAGTAGCTTATAAACTCTCCTTTCTGCTGATGGGAATAAAAAGGCTTTGTTTCTCCCCCTTTTCAACACGTTCCTGGGTAGGAATTAGTTGCATAGAAACAAAAATCACACACGTTCCTGGCCTGATCTTGATGTAGGAAGACAGTACCCTACATGACACTCTCCTATCCTGGGTATACTTTCAATCGAGAGCTGACCCGCAAACAGCAGTTGGCAGGGAGGGAGATGCAAAGTCTCCCCGTGCATCCTTAAGCAATACAGCTGCAGAAAAATACAAACCTGCCTTGAAATATGCCTTGGTAGCTGGTTACCTGCAGCTATCGCTACCATGGGATCTCAGAAATGCTGATATTCATTTAGAAAACTGACCTGCATAACAGCCACAAGTCCTTCCCTAAGCACCTCTGTTACAATTCACAGACAGAACTCCTGAATGGAGAGTGCTCCCCACGCGCACCCTGGGATGTGGGAACATCCTTCCCTCAGCTTTGGCAACCCAAATGCAACATTACTGATAATCTAGACAATTTACCCTTGTGAATGCATCACAGGTTTTCTTTTTTTTTTTTTTTTTTTTTTTCCTGGGAAATTCAGGACGGTGAGAAGATGAGGTGAAAACAAACTGCAGCACTGTGAAACACAGCAGTCCCTCACAGACTCACAGAAACCGTCTTAGGAGTGCAAAAATTAGTCTCATGTCTCTGGTTCATGTTGGAGTTTGAGCATTTACTTTATGAGATACTGCAAGAGTCACTGAACCCAAATCAAACACAGTAACTTTAAAAAACCAGAGGTAACTACTTGATAACGAATTTAGATGCAGCATTTTTTCCCCAGCCAAGGGGTTCAGGCATTTTGAACCCTGGCATTTGGCAGCTCTCACCTGGAAGGACCCCTTTAGGGGATCCTGCAAGTATTACAGAGAACTCCCTTGAAAGCAAGAGTCAGACATCAAAAACCATGCACAGGGAAGTATTTATTCAGTCTTAGCTCTGCCCCTTTGAGTGTGGCACAGCAGCTCCCCATCATGAACCCACCTGTGCTGTCAAGTCAGCAGGACTGTGGCTTGGACTGGGAGCTGTTGTTCACAGAAACCTTGGGAAGCAGCTTTCCCTGTGCTGGAAATGCCATGCTCTGCTTCCTGGCAGCATAGAAATGGGCAGAGATATATCTGCCAGTATCTGTACACTCTAGTTTCTTTCAATGGAAATACATACCACCACTGTTGGTAGAGGAATCTGGTTGCCTCACTGGGAATAAACACAGGTTTTATTTTTTTTGGAAGCAGAAACAAAAATTCTTAACAGTCCTTCCTTTACAGAACAATTTTAGTTTTCCAGAAAATGTTGGTGGTCAAATTTTCCTGTGAAAACAGCTGATCTTTGTTGCTGTCACAGCCTGTCCAGGACAGCTTCTCATAGATGACAGGTAAAGGCAGAAAGAAACATTTTTTTTTTTTTTTTAATTACAAGGGCCAAGCAGCTTTAATAAATGTCATCTGGCTATCAGGAATTCAGCATTGAGCAAACTGAAGCCACCTATAAATAAATGATGACTAGCTCTTGGCTTGTGAAAGGAAATGGCTGTCTTATCACTGCAGTTGGGATGGCTCCCAATAACGGTTTCTGCTGTTCAATCCTGGGAGGACACTTACTGTGAGTGTATGGGATGCTCTCAAAATGAAAATGGCAAAGGTCCTCATCACCACAAGCAGCTGCACCCTGATCTGCCACTGTGTTCTTCAGAAAGCTATAGGTGTGGCTGTTTGCTGTGGCTGCCCTTGCTGCTTCCAATGTGCTCGTGAATCAGCCAGGCAGACTCAACTGCAAACTGGGAAAACTTGTTTGTGCTGATACAGCCTGTACCTGACTCCACATGAGCAGGCACTGTGCAGCTGAAGTACTGAGGCCTGAGCAACAAGCCTTGAGCCAAGGTTGACCTCTAGACGAACCCCTCCAACAGAACATCATATAATATTAGTACCTTATCATTAATAAAGTACGTATGCTCATTAGGAAATGGCTTAGTTAAAGTATAATCACTAGTGAAGATCAAATGTTATGAGAATGTACACCTCTTTCCCAATGTTCAGAGACAGGCTGTCAAGGCCGTAAGAGCATATATCCGGCCTTGGTTGGAACAATGTGGTCAAACCCAAACAGATAAAGAAACTCCCTTGGTTCCTCCTTGGTTCCTGGCCCTGGCCAGGTTTTGGGCAGAATCTAATGGAGAATGATGCCATATGTTCCGCATTTGAAGTGATGTAAGCTTGTTTATTCAATAGTATAAAAAGATGGACCATCTTACAGCGACTCTGGAGACCTCACCTACAAGTGGACACACTGTGTGGGACCTCCCAATTGCCAGGACAGGTTCTCCAGATCCTCGCTGCAACTGGGGCTCCCCAGCAACTGTGGATCTGGATGATGGTAACATATTAAGGCAACTGGTTATGTATCTTATTTAATCGCTGTGGTCAACCACATATAGTAATACCTACCTTATTTTCTTTGTACTGTAGTATTTTGTCTTTTATTTTACTGCTTTGCACTATATTATCTTATTCTGTTTTATTCTTACTTATTATTTTATTCTTACTGTTTTAACCATTAGTAAAGATAAGCTCAACTCTTCAACTTGATGTCTGTGTCCCTTGCTGACCCCATCTGTTGGCAAAACAGTGGCTCAGAGGTATCTGGTTTTCAGCTGTAATCCTGCAATCTAGTGACTAGTGAATAGAGCTACTGGCTTGAATGTGCAGTCACCTTAGCAATGGGCTCCCAAAGATGCTGCCTTTTCCCCACCTTTCCTCCCATGTTTCTCTCCAATGTAGAAAATGGCTCATGCTGACCCATGCGCTGCCTGGGAAGTCAAGCTTTGTAAGAGCCTCAGCCCCTTGTTTATTTTGGCATCAAACCATCTTCTGCAACCACACACAAGCCCTCCACCCTGCACAGAAACCAGGCACCTCCAGTGGCCGAGCTCTGGCCTGCCACTGAGTCCCACAAGTGAACCATAAGGTTGGGTCCCAGGCTAAGGCAGTCATCAGCAACCCTGTGTCATCTTCGGGGAGGATTGTCCACACCTATCCAGTTAAAAGGGATGTTGTCGTACCACCTGAAACCCAGGCATAGACTGAGCTCTCTTACCTCTAAAGCCCCTTGAAAGGAAATTGGCTTTAAAAGGATGATCAAAGGCTGCTGAGGTGTCCTTGGTATCCCCAAGGGGTGTCCTCAAGCAGTGCCCACTGCACCCTCTCCCAAGCAGTGAGCTTGGAGAGGGACATGTGGATGTGTTGTTATGGGGTGCCTGCACACCTGCTATGAATCATGAGGAGGGTCTGCATGTGCTGTTTTGAGGGGCTTTGCGGGGGCCCTTGCAGATGAGGGTCTCTGCACTGCCTGCCCTGGAGCTGAGGGAGCTCCCTGAGACAAACCCCTTTGGCAGCAGTGTATGTGCCACTCAGTGTCCCACCACCATGGGGACTTCCAGAGCCTAGGAGAAAACGTGCCATGCCTGAGCACCTCTCCCAGAAATTCATTTCTGAGGGTTCTCTCAAGGAGAAACAACTCCTGATTTTGGTCACTGCTGCTTCCTTCCTTTCACAAACAACCTTGGTAAGGATGCCACTTGTTTCAGATGTCATGCAGAAATAAGTCAAATGCCTCATGAGAAGTCAGAGAAACCTCTTCCAGCTGGATCCTCTGTGCAACCACCCCCCACCACTCCAAACAGTTCCTGCTCTAATAACAGCACCCTGTCCTCTTCCTTCTCCCCAGCTAACACCAGGTCTAAGAGTAAGTAGATTTGGGAGTTGCTGTTTTAATGATCCCTACTCACTCTGCCATACTTCTTAGGCTCTGTGGCATTCAGAAAGGTCAATGGTTTTATTCCTGAAGGAAGTGAATACATATTTCTTTTGCATCTGAAGAACTGAATGAAAGAGATGGTGATGTTTTTGACACTTTATATTGGGCACCACCTAAAACTTTCTTGTTAGTCTAGTTCCTCTGGTATACCTGCATTACATGGACTTTGCAATTCCAGCAAGCAAAGAAGCTTTTGCTAGTTGGTGTATAGCATCCATCTTGTCTGTGGTAACACACCTTTTAAAGAATATTGTTTTGTGAAAACAGAGGATACAGCACCTCTGTGACAACAGCCAAATGCACTGTGTGGGGAGTCAAGCTGTCTAGGGATCTGGGAGGAAGAAGGGAAAGTGACAGACTGTGCAAGAGAGCTCAAATGTGGGCTTCAGAGCACCCGTGAACAGACCCACAGCTATGCCTTAAAGAGGATGCTGAGAAAAGTTTTCTCCAAAGACCTAAGAAGGCTCTGGCTGCAGCTGAAGGGAATTACTGAGTGCTGAGAGGACACATGTGCCTGCTAGGAACTGCTTGCTCTGCCTGAAAAGTGCTGTGAGCTGGAGTGAGTTCATTTACTATGCCTTTATTTCTGTTTCACTGATGATGAATTTTCTCAAAAGCAGGTTGTCTAGTGCCTGTTCTAACAAAAAGCTGTCCTCAGTAAGGCTCATTATACCTTAAGGGCTGCACCGTGACCAGTTTGACTACAACAGAGAGATGGCCACACATCACTTTTGTTCAGACTGAGTGGGAAGGGGGAGAAGTGGGGTTCACTCCAGCAGTAACAGCTGTGTGACTTCTTCTGCTTTTCTTGCATAGATAAGAGTGAAGGAGGTTAGTGCCTACTGCTCTCTCTCCAGACTCAGCAGGCTAACATCAGCTCTGCAGTGACCCTAAATGTCAGGCAGGTTCATGAGGACATAGAGCACATGTGGTTAAGCAGATTTCCCAGCCCCTGGTCTCTAGATGATGAGAACTGAGTTCCTTGTAATTTAAGAGAAGGCAGACTTTGCAAAGGAACTGAAATTAGAAGTAATGTACTGAAAATGAACTGTGTATTGCAGCAGGTGAATTGAAATGGATGCAATATAAATATTAAACAGAAAAAACAGCATGCAATGTAAATTCTATAAATTAACAGAAGTGAATACTTGTACTGAACATTTTTAAAGCTTGAAGATGTTAAAATATCACAGAAGGGTAGCCAAATGTTGCACAGACTTCTGATGCAGCCTAGTTTTGTTACTTTGGTTTTATAAGAACTAGCCTGTCTCTCCATCTTGTAGTCAGTTTGAATACTAGAGAGTAAAACAAAAAAAAGGAAGTTTGCATTACTTCTATAGCTTTTCACTGAAGACCACATTCTTTGGTTCCTCTTTTCTCTTTGATCCAGCTTAGGCTGAAAGTCTTAACATAATACAGTCATAGAATCATTTAACCTGGAAAAGACCTTTAAGGTATTTGATTCCAGCTCATAATCCTTCAAAGAAATCTAAGGCCTCTGAAAGAAATGCAAATTTTTTTTTTTGCCTTTGTTACTTTCCTACTTCTTTTTGTATATACAGATTTGGGATAAAAGCAGCCGCTCTGTGTTGTGTTTGCACAACACAGAGCTCAGCGCATCTGATCTGTCTGTGGGGTTTCTATCTTCTGCTGAAAAGGCTGCAGACCATTTCTGTGTTCTCTGTGAGGCCATCAAGCTTGCGTACCTGTAAGACACCAGACTGGATCTCCAGCTGACTGAAGGCAGGTGCCTTGCTCCAGCACCCTCCTTTGCCCTGTGCCAGTCCTGAAACAATGCAACTGTCCTTCCACGAGATATCTGCTTCTGTTTTTATCAGGTGCGCCAGCCTGGAAAATAGGCATATTCCTGCTGCTTGTATAAGCATGGTGGTACTCGCTGTGTCCCATCTCTATAGACGGTGAGACATTGATGCATATACCTGTGCCTTTGCCAAGTTGTATACCACCTTCATTGGAGCAACTCACACCAGTCATAAAATAGTGCAAGATTTCTATCAGAGTCTAGCTCTCACTAAAAAAAACCTGTCAGCTGCTGCCATTTCACTGCAGTCCTTAAACTAAATCTCAGGGACTAATTTGAAAATATTTGGTTTAAATGGGGGAACACTGTGCTCTGGAGGCTTTGTAAAATAAACTCCTGTTTGGTAGCATAATAAAATGTGTAGATCTGAAAGCACAGAATCATAGAAACATAGAATTGTTAAGGTTGGAAAAGACCTCAAGGATCATTAAGTCCAGCCATCAACCCACACTACCTAACTCACTGGTGCTGTCTTAAGCATTTCTCCCTCGATGCTATGTCATTTTATACTTTCCTTAATTTACATGTAGTCTCCTGTTCCCTACAAACTTCAAAATGAAAAAAATTATTTGTATTGAGAAAATATAACTGAGCTTGACTACTGCTTTTGCATTTAGAGTTGTGTTGACACTCCTTTCCTGGAGAAGTCCTGGATGTTAATACAGCAGTCTGCACCAGTTAGTGTCCCAAGACTGGCCCCATGCAAAAACAAAACCTCACACTGAATAAAGTTCTGCTCATTCTCAGTGGGAAAAGCAGGTCCTCGGTTAACTTTACTGCCTTTTCCTCAACTGATTCTTATGGCAGCAGTCCCCAGATGGCACTGTTTGTCTATTTAATGTGTTTTTTTCCTTGTCTGCCCCGCCCACCCTCCCCCCCCCTTTATTTTTTCCCAAAGTTCACAGACAGTGTAGAGTTTTTGAAGAAATGCTATATTCTTCCATACAGAAGGAAGGGCTGGTTCCTAGGAACTATGGCTTTTTATGGGATTAATTTTTTCTTTGTGTTTTTGAAGCCTCCCCCATAGAAACGGCTTTGTTCTTTCTGACTGTCAAGTGGTTCACAGTGCTCTGCTCTCCGCAAACCCCTTCTTCCCATGACAGATCTTTTCCTCTCTCACTCTTGACTATTCTTACAGTATTGCAGGCAGAAAGAAGCTGATAGTGAGACAGTACTGTACCTGGATAGATGGTATATCCTGAAGCATTATACTCATAACCTGGTATTTTAATTTGCAGCTCTAGTTTTCCATACTTCTACTGTCAAGGGTGTTTGTGCTTCTTTCCCTTTTTTGATGTCTTTTTTATGACTGCTTTCGTTGTTTACTCAAACTACTTAAAGAAAACCAAAAAAACAAGACTCTCCAGAAAGAGTCACAAGCTAATAAGGGACCTCTAAGCTGTTAATGACTATTTGGATTTCTACTGCTATAGTGTGAGGAAAAGCCAAAGAACAATTTTTATTGTTGCATTCAGTACTCAGGAAGGGGATATAGGACCAGATTAAAAACGGTAACACGATGGACAGAAATGTTCCGGGAGAGAAGCATCGTGGCAGTGAACCTTGTTCTCAGGTGGAGAGGATCATGTTCCTCATCTAATAAGGGAAATGGTGAGGCTCATAAAGAAAGAAAACATCTGTTCAGTAAAGTCATGTTAAAATAACAAAATGAGGAAGGCAGACTCATTTTGGGATGCCGTAGAATAGCAGTTTTAGAGAAGGAAGGACAGAAGGAAGGATAGGTGCTGACTGCAATAGCCCATTTAGAGACAGGACCGATCTGTGATGTCCTAGAAGTTATAACTTGTTTACATTTTTACTAATGATTTTTTGGTACAAGAAATAGAACTGGAATATTTAAGGAGATGAGAGTTTTTCAGGGGATTCCTTCAACAGGAAAACCTTGAGACAGCAGCATAACCCGAATCCCACCACTAGCTCTCTGGTGAGAGGCTGACTTGGAGTGGGAGTTGCCGGGGCAACGGTGAACACACCCCCCTCCCAGTCCTTAAATTCGCATCGGGAGGGCAGAGAGCACAGAGAGCAGGCAGTGCTGGGGTGCAACCTGTAACACGCTGCAATGGCAGAGGAGGTGGCTCATGTAGTGGGACGCTGAAGTTCTGCTGGGTCCAGAAGCCTCATAAGGCAGCCGTAGGAGCAGAGCGAGGCGGCAGGGTTCCTCTGAGAAGGAGGGAAGAACTAAAGACCAGGAAAAGCACGGACATCCTACCTGACCCTCCAATCAGAATGGTAGGCACTCGTCTCAGAGCTAAGGCTGCAGCTCTGGCTAAGGGGTCTGCACCATCTTCCCAGGCGATGGCCGACACCTCCACGCAGACAGACCTACAGACAGCAGAGGCAACTGTACAGACCTTGGTATGTGGGAGGTGCCTAAACTCCTCTCCTGGGGTAGGGATGGGAGACAAACTATCCTGTAATAGGTGTGCCCAGATGGACCAGCTCCTAGAACATGTTATGAATGATTCAAGTCTCAAGCGGACATAAAAAGTTTGAATCAAAATTTATTAGTGAATCGAGACAGGCAAACAGGCCCTTGGTGCCCTGGGAGTCACCGCTCCACCAAATGCACAGCAAGTGCACCACTGACCCACTTATATAGCCTTGGTGTTACATAATAGGGCTTAACCAATCAGCGAGAGGATCAAAAAATCACCAATCAATTGATAACACCATGTGGCACCATTCCAGTTCTGATCCGAATTGGTCAAAACTGACCAATCGGCGGTGTTACTTAAGGTCCAATCAGTGTCCAAAGTTAATGTGTCAAGTTAATTGGTGTCAAGAGTTAAGGTCCAATCAGTGTTTGGTGTTAATGTCCAATCAGGTGTGACTTTTCAATCCCTGCTGATGCTCTCAAGCTCATGTTTCTTTTCTT
>VZTO01027860.1:2852-18695 GCA_013400615.1 Syrrhaptes paradoxus
CTAAAAGAAATTTGTAAAGGCACCTATTGGGAAGAAATAGGGATATTTCTTTCCTTAGCATGGAAAGAAGAGGGCATGCAGGAAAGAAAGGAAAGATTAAAAACCCACTCTACTTCATTTGTCACCTTTCTCTTAGGAAGGCAGAAATTCTTAACAAATATTTATTAATATCAATTTATCATAATCATCCTCTCCAAATTAGGTAATGCTTGGGAAGTTTTTGCTCATAAATACTTCAAGATGCCTCTGAACTCAGATTCTGCAAGACTGGTATGTCAAGAAAATGTGATTTGCCTGATCTAACCTTTTAATTTGCACTGAAAACATAAAGAGCTTTGCAGAAAACATTTTAACCCAAACTCATCATGATAGACCATCTTCATAATCAGTGGTCAGTTCCAGAGCAAAATTCATACAATGGGTATTTTAGGAATAAGTTAATTTTAGGACAAGATGGCCTGAGATGTGTTAGTATCTCTCCAACATCTAAAGAAGGAGGCCTCAAATAACTAAACTAGAGGCTAAGACTAAGTGACAGAGACTTTATCCTGAACAAATAGATGCCATCCGGAAAGTCTGTCCATGATTATACAGTTAGAAATTACTGGACTAGTGTCACATCCAACCACTGTGGGCTGGTGAGTCTTTGACTTCTGGGTCTACCTTTGAGGTCAAAGGAGAAGGCATCTAGATAAGAGTTGAACACTTCAGTCCATCTACACATCACCCTTCAGGTCCTGAACATGCCACAGCAATGCCATCTACAAGCATTACCAAATATCCATGTCATGGATGGGATCTGTTAGATCCACACAGCTGAGAAGTTAGGTCAAAATATACTTCTCCCTAGCTTTTGCATGATAATACTCCAATTTGATTGCAGTAATAACCAATGGACTTGCAGTGTCCTCGTTTTCTGGGTAACATATTCAAGAAGCAGAAGAGAATGGCAAAGGTACAAGGGTGAGTATAATTGAAGAATTTATAAAGATAGATCATTTTATGGTCCACATCACTGTTTTTCCTAAAACATCTCATATCCTTCAGAGTCAGACTGGCCAAAGAATTCACAACAAGACGCCAAATAAGTGACCAGGTTTTCAAAAGAAATGCATGCACTGCATAGACAGCTTTTCAGGAGGTATGGCCATAAAGTACCATTACCCAAGGAGGCAGAGGCACCCTTCTGAAAAATCATTGCAGGTGCTATAAAACTTCAAATCTGACTAAAAGTAGTGAGGACCATGACTTTTGCTTCACATGAAAGATTTTAGTGTTAAGCAAGATGACACATGGACTCAGAAAAAAGAACACCACTTCTTGAAACACTGACACCACAAAGATTGTCCTTGGAGGTCTTCCCATCCAGGAAATGATCCCAAATAACCCTGCTCCTTTTATGCAATGTGGCATCCTGGGCTCAGGATGATAGACTGCAGGCCATATGCTAGATCCTTGTGTTTGCTAAAAATAGGACATTTTTTCTGTCCTGCTAGGGACAAGTCAGTATTAACGTGACTAGAAACCTGGCACAAATCTGTAAGGCTGAGACGAACAGCAGAGGTCCTCCCTTTAGGCTTGTCAGACAGCAGCCTAATCAAAATCCTCCAAGGACAGGAAGGGAGGTGGAACTGATAGCTAAGTTTATTTTCCCTCAAATGCTTCCCTCACTATTTGATGCCTATTTATTTCTTTTGTAGAGTAACATGCACATTGCAACCAATGCTGATGCTGATGGCCAATGCCAATGAAAAGATAATTTTTCTCTGCATTCCCCTTTCTCTCCTGGACACTGCCAGCATTAGACATCTAGTGTAAAAGATTTCAAAAGTTTATAAAATACTGGCACAGTAACTGTGCATACAGCTGCTTCCTCCTTCCTTTGTATTAGCATCTATTTTATGTTTAATAATAGCATGGAGCTGAATCTGAAATTCACTTGGAAGCTATTAAACAAACACCAATTATTTTTTGAGGGACATAATCTCCCTTTTGCTGACAGTCCCTAAAAGCCCTGTCCTGCTGAGATTCCTGGAGGCTCCTGGAGAAGTGCCTCCAGGCTGAGCTCTGTTTCCTGAGCTCTGTTATTGCCAGTCCATCTCCTACCTGTCCAATTTCCTACACAGCTGATGTCCTTGTCTTTGTACTTTTGAATGTGCTACAGAAAAGGCTATAAACCACAATGTTTATGCCTATCTTGTGGGTGGAGCACAGCTCTTGATGTTACTCCCTGCTCACACAAGCAAGGCCAGTTTCATCAGCTGGTTCTTCCCATTGAAAAGAACTAGTGTTCCTGAATGGAAAACAAACTGTCCATCAACATTCTCGTGACCAAGGGGGTGATTCACTTTTCTGGGTTTAAGACACTCCTCTTTCCCCACCATTGTCAGATCCTTGTCCTGCTCTCCCTCCAGGTTTCCACCAGCATTATTAGACAGCAGCTACACAAAGCTCAGTGGCATCCAGCACAGAGGTGGGGGTATCAACCTTTTCTGAGGAGGGAGAGGGAATAGGCAGGAATCCCAAATGGGATCAGCTGCTGGCAGAAGAAAAATTCACTTCATCGGTGGCCGATCTTCTTTAGGATACATCTCACACAGCCACTGCCACCTTGCTGTCCATTTGCCCTTGTCAAGATTTCTTACGACCTTCGTTATGCCAAGTGCCATGTCAACCCCTTGTGCTGCCATGATCTAATCGAGGCTGCAGCAAAGAGAAAGAACAGAAGGCAGGAGTGATTTTTTTTCTTTCTTTTTTTCTTTTTTAACCTTTAATTTTTTTCCTCCAAAACCACTTACAAGTGATAAGTAAAAGTGAAAAACCCTCATGACTGCTGCAGAAATAGACCCTTGTTTTCTGTCTTGAAAAAGGATCTAACCTAAAAACCCCCGCAGACACACAAGATTAATTTTCACTACTTTGTTTCCTACTATTTATAAGCAGCTCTTGCTGAGTTTTAGATTTTATGGCTCAGCTTGCTGGCTGAAAATACTTTCTGTCCACTCCTGAAGCCTGATTGATTAGTGCTGCTAGCCAAATAGCAGTCTGTATCAGCAGGCCCAGGCATGCAGGCTGGAACATGGCTCGCAACCACTTGTTTAGAATTCCCGTAGTTACACAGGAGCACACTGCAGAAAAGGCCTCAGTGCATGAGCAGAGACAGTGTGAAACCTTCAGCTTGGTTCCCTGAGCCCATATTTTGCATACCTCAGGCAGATACAGGATGAGATTAGGCAAGGAGCATGGTGAGGACAGAGACATTGTCTAGAAGAGACAGTCAAGCCGATCTCCAGTCGGACACTGGGAGAGTGACACAATTCAGGCACAAAGTTTGCAACGGTCTTTCTGCTTTAAGGCATGGTGCTCACACATGACGCTGTACACTGGAAGGGTGAGTTCTGAGTGAACTGAGTGAGCTGTGCACTGGGCTGTGAGACTTGACCGTTCTTAATATCTCTGTAAGTATGTCATAGCAGATGAATATCAGATTTAGATGAATATTTCTCCCAGTTCTGCACAGAATAACTAACATTGTAAGCAGATATCCCAGAATAAAAGACAAGACAGTTCATCAGAAAACCTATATACTACATCTCTCTGTCTCTGCCCCCAACCTGTCTTGAACCATCAGAAATTAACAAAATAAACAGGATTTCTCAGCAGTAACTGAAAACACAAGGTGTTTTGAAAAGAGCTGTTAATTTGTACTCAGAATAAAGAAATATGTCAATACATTGAATGGCCTTGAGTTAAAATTTTTGCATCACAGTCTTATTATTTTTAAATAATTCCTCAGAAACAGAGCACTAAACCTGGAAAGAATGTCAATAGGAGGCAACGAAAATCCCTGAGCTAAACTTCCAGCCTGAAGGAGTGGGAATTGGAAGGGCTGCTATACAAATACCACCTGGCACAAATGCCATGCTTGCCCTCCTGTAGCATCTAGCTCCTATTTATCCAGGTGCTTAAAATGTCCCTTCCTCATTGCCATAAACATCACAGTGTCTGAGCACTCCTGAATGCCTCATTCTATGGTACTTTCTCCCACTTAGCAGGTGGGAATAGAGACAATAAAACTAGACAACTCACTCAAGAGTCCAGGGACAAAGGCAAGATCTGCCCATATACTCACTGGACACTAGAATTAAGCAGCTCTGTCCTTACATGGGTGCTTAAGTGTTCTCCAAGGACTCTAGTATGCCACCCTTGTGGAACATTAGTTACAGCTTAACTCTAACGGAAAACAGTTTTAAAGATTCACTGGATGGTTTCTTAAGATTGCCTTGCCTCAATGGCCCTGATATTCAGCTATATTTATAGAATTTATTCCCATTGATTTCAGTGGAGGTATTAATCTAAATAAAGCCAAACTGCTGAGATCTTGAGCAGTGTTGTATGTCTCGGTCTCACATTTGTCTCTAGTGGTGTTCAGGACAGAGGATGCTTTGGTTAAACAAAAATCAACCTTTACTTTCAGACTGCTTTTTGGAGTTTTGTCTCTGTACACTGCAGTACGCTTCCTCTTCTGTAAGAGCACAAAGAGCTTCAGATCCAGCAGGCAGCGTCTTCACTTCAGTGGTACCAGTAACAGAAGGGAAAAGGAAGGCCAAGTGGTTCAGCTCTGAGTAGCACCATCCAAGCCAGCAGAAACAGCAGGTTTTGGTGTGTCATGTGCCTCACACAGTACTTTGGTTTTTGCTCTCACAGCACAAATGAATAGTCCATATTTGTGCCAGTAAATCAAAGCCCAGCATTTCCAATGGCAGACTGTTCTCAGGAACACAAGGCAGTATATGGCACCTTCTCTGTGTAACCACATTGATGTGGAGGGTTGTGCATCTTGTATGAATTGTTTAGACAGGGTCAAGGTTATGAGGACTTTTGGGGTGGGGATTCCCTGTACATGTCAGAGGAAAACAGTATGAGCCAAGCCTGCAGGACAGAACTGTGTGCCTCTACTGCTGGCTACCTTGGGTCTATATTAAGGCATTATTTGATAATGTAGCTGTAAAGACAAAATACTAAAACCAAAAATGCTAAGTGCTGCTAATGTTACCTCTGCTTATAGTTGTGTTAGAAACAAGGGTATTTGTTAAAAAGAAGCTTACCTGTTTCTCTCCCTTCAGTCACCTGTGAAGAAATGGGAGGCAGACCTACTGGATGTTTGCAAAGTGAGTTGAAACACTGTTATTAATTATGACAATGCACTATTCATAAGGTTTATTTTAAAGCAGCATATTGATGCTGAAGCTCATGGGCAAAATTCTTCTGCTGCTTGAGGAACCAGAGGACAGGCAGGAACAAACAGGTTTGTTTGCATAGATGGCTCTATGTATGCTGGTGCAGGGCTGCTTTGGTTAAAATCCTTTTAAAATTTGATGGATATAAGGAAATCATACCATGTCACACTATTAGTAGACAATAAAAAAGGACTTGCTAGGAACCTGGGGAGACTTTATAACCTGGATCCACACACTGCTCACATCTCATCTTCATATCAGGGCAAGACTTGGGTATGAATCTTCCTTACCCCTTGTTTCCCATGTCCTGATTTCAATACACAGGTCCTATCCAACAGATCTTCAATCTGAGTGCTTGGGGCCCACAGCTTGGAGCATGCTGGCTCGTGCATACTTAGACCCACAGACAGAGTCAATATGAATTTGGGGGTTACCCATCAACCATTTTTATTTACTAAAGGATAGGACAGTCTGGGGAAAAAGGGAAGAGGTATCTAGAGAGGAGTTAATTCCTGCTGTACCACCTCTGTGTGAGGGTCTTCAACCTCCATACTGGAATGAGCATGAAACAAACTTAGGTAGGCACATGGCTCTGCTTCCAGCCAAGCTTTGCAAAAGGCACAGATGCTGTCAGCAGATGAGAAGGCTGAAGACACCAGATATTGGTGCATCCAATATCTGCATCCAAGACAAAGTGACACTCACACATCACCAGAGGAGAACAGAGCTGCTGGTCACTGCATGAGTTTTAGAAGATGGAAATCTCAGATGTGGAGTGATAACAGACAGGCAGCTTGGTGGCAGGTTATGCCTTTAAAATATATGGGGAGGACGCAAGAAAGCAGAGTCAACTACTATTAGTGGCTCTCTCCCCTTCCCTATGCCACCCTCATTTACCCACAGAGAGATGAGGTTTCAGTGGCAGGCTGGGTGATATCCTTTGGACTTGCTCAGGGAAGGAACAACGCATCAGGACTGGACAAAAGGCATGAGACAGGATTCTCCCAGTGCCTTCATCAGCTGGTGGGAACAAGATGTTCATGAAGGGCAGTGGAAAAGCCAAAGGGGAAAAAAGCATTCACAAAAAAAAAAAATTGGTCATGAGATATTCTGTGGCAAAAAATGCTGTGGATGCAGATACTGTGGGAGCAAGTGTTTAGCTTATTTGCATGCTTTTACTGGTGAGTCACTGTTGTGGTGTTTTTAATTAATTATTGCTGTGTCCTTTTCTCTATTGTTAAAACTTCCTTTGTTTTATATACTCAGGAAAGAGATCTTAAAGTCATTGAGGACGGGCTTTTTTTAAAACATCAGTTCAATGCCCTACAGCAGTCAAAGAGGCAAATGAAACATTTAGAATTATTAGGAAAGGCACAGGGAAAGTGTTCTCTCCTTGGGTCCCTGCATAAATTCACAGTGTGACACATCCTAGATATGACATGCAGCCCAGCAATATGTCTTCAGACAGCAAAGATACCAAGAAGGGCAGCAGGGGTGATTTTGGGTATCAAAAAGCCTCCACATGAAGCCTTTGCTTGGAAAGCATGTGAGTAGGCAGGGAAATGTGGTGAAAGCAATAGCAGGAAGGGAAATGGCAGAAAACCATGAACATAAGGGAAAGGTGCAAACTTGGTGGTGTGGTGAAGTTGTCTGCTAACAAAATTAAACTGATGTTACCATCACTCAAAATTCAGCTGCAGAGCTTACTGTAACAAGATGATCTAGAGGTCCAAACTGTGAAGGGATTTGGAGGAGAGAAGACATATTAATGGAAGATCAGCAACTGGTCAAGAGGTAATCTCCAGCCCTGGCAGGCTTCCAAACTGGTGAGATGCCACATGTGTAAACTCTTCCTTACACTCCTCCCAAATGTATTTTATTCTTCCCTTTCTAACAGGTACTAACATACCAGGTTCATCATTTCCTCATCCACCAGCAGAGATAAAGGTTGTTCCTCTTCAAAACTTCCCTTAGGGCTCTTCCTTTTCCCAGCTTTCCAGGAAATGACTTGTGTGTTGGAAAGGGTCTCCATCTGAGTGGAGCCAACATGGCACCTGGCAGACAGGTTCCTGCAGCACCACCCCAAGCATGGTGCTTCAGGACTCGGGACATGGCCGATGAGAGCTGTTGGCAACACAGCAGAAAAGCTCACGTGTCCCATAATTGATGGACGTTTCTGCAGTTGGTGCCCTCCCATGCCCTCCCCAGCTCCCTACTGTTTCTGTGATGGCTTCAGAGAGAGGCACACGGTTGACCCAGTGCAAAATGAAAACAACACTGAGCTCATTTATTAACCAGAAATGGAGTGTGAGAGAAGAATTACAGAGACCCAGTTCACGGCTTGAAACTCCTCACTGTAGCAACAGCAGAGATCTGCAGAGACTCTGCCTGCAGTGCTGTATGTGCTCCACATACCAAAAACAAACAAAAAATACCCTGGCTTAAAAAAATACCTTACTTCCTACATTATGGCTTGCATCACCTGGAAAACATCAAGTATGCAAGATACATTCCCTGGCTGTTGAGGGAGTCATCTCAGGCCTCTGAGACAGAAAGACCTCCTCACCACATCCATGTTTACATTTCACCCAGCAATGAGCAGACACATGATGGACCTTCTTTTTGTTAATTAATACCTATTGTGCACTTTCCTGCGTGGGGTAATCAGTGCTCATTCTGCTCATAGCTGAGCAGCTTTAATACGTACATGCATGATGTGCTTTTTGCATAGGATTTGTACTAGCCACCCCAAAGACAGATCTCTCAAGAAGTACCTGATGGCAGGACAGTGAACTTTCATTACATTTAGCTGCCTGGATGTTTTTCTGGGCTACATGAGACTTTGCATACAAAAAATATATCAGTTTGGTTTGTTTGTTTTTTTTTTCTCTCTTAGAAAAGCTCACGATGTCAATTACAGGTATCAGAAACTTACTTAGATGGCATCAGTTATTGTCACAGCAGAAAGAGAGCAAATGAAGGGGACAGGGGGAAGATAATTTTTTCCTAGCATTTATTTAGAGATCTTTCACAGATTTACAGCCCGACTAAAGATAAACAATTCACAATACCACAACCACGGAACCAGTTTTGTGTCATCTCAGCAAGCTGGCATGATCTGTCCCTTTAGCTCATCTTTTCATACTTGTTTTTTTTTTTCTTGCTATTGTGAGACTATAATTTTCTTCTGTACGTGGATTTTGTTTCCATTGCCCTGTACAGCAAATAAGAGAGTTGTAAGTAATAACTAAACAGTAAAGACAATTTTGGCAGAAATCAAACCTGTTCCAGATGTGTACAAACATCTGCATTTCTGGCAGTTTGTACCCCCTCCTCTCTTTTGTGGGTTTTTCTCTACATTCCCCTTATCAGTTGTTTGGGACACCTTAATGAGGAAGAATACTTCTGTGTACTTCACTTAATATCTACCTCATCTTTTACCGCCAAAGCATTTGGAAGCACCTGTCACACTGGTGATACAACATGAGCAATAAAATGTAAATTAATATTTATGCAAAATATGTATGTTGTTTATAGTGATATAACTATTATATCCAGAAACCTGCATGATGAAAGTTTATGATATTAGGGAGCATTTAATATTATTCTCTGCCAACTTAGCATGGCAGTCCATGATTCATCTGTGTCTCTAGATTTCTTTCAATGGTGAAACAAAAAGGTGGTAAGAAAGAGTTTACCATAAGTAAATGTCTGACTAATAAAATGTCTCCTATATCACTACATCTGCCCAAGGAAGGGATATATTGCATCCTTGACCCAAATACTGTAATTCTGGGGACACAACTTCTGTTGCTGACATTTTTATAATCAATCTGAAGCTTTAAATTATCAGTGATTCAAAAAATTACTACCTGATCCTGACAGAGCGCGATTTTTTGCTAGACAGTGTATTTTAAAGCAAAACTAAAATCCAAGAATTAGACATGGAATCATGTATGGAATGCAAATATTTATACTGAGTTATAATGTTTGAAATGTTACTTTTCTAAAACAATAATATAATCCAGCTACTACTGAAGACAAATAGTTTTTGGTTTTCTTTCTCCAGTACAAAATCTTTCCAATGATTAGTTTTCAGGATAAATATTAACATTTTGATATCTGAACAATTTGTAACCCACAATTACTGTCTTTACAGTAGTTCCCCACTGATGGTGGTAAAACTATAGCCAAAGCTAAAGATAATTAAGAAATCAGCCTAAAAGAGTTATCCAGAAACTGACATGAAAAATTCAAGACCCAGCCCCAGCACTAACACTTATTCTGGTGATGGTGGAAACAAATGATTTGTGTTAACCTAAAGCAATTTGGCAGCATGTTACTCTTCTCCTAAAACACAATGTTTTTTCTCCCCTTTTGTCTGTAATCCAAAATTTAAACCTTTCATTTCATAACAAAAGAGAACAATCTTTCACCTTTGTGATCACTGACACAAAGTCCAAAACAACAATGAACCATAAACAATGCAGCGATGTTTGCCTCAGCAAGAAACAATAACCGTAAGCCATTATTTGCTTCTAATCATTCATTAGGTAACTCAATACACTAATTACAATGTCTTCAAAGGAACTAAAATGAAAACATGTTCCTATACAACTTAAGATGTTTTTGAAATTGCCCTAATTAAAGACAAAAACCTCATGCAAATATGAACTAATATCTGCGCAAAATATTTGCTTTACTGATTGACCTCATGGTTGGGGCTCCATCCTTGCAGAGTGCAAGGATCAAGATTATCTCTCCACTTTTACCTCAAGGTGTCAGGTGTCCATGGCATGTAAAACAACATTTACAATGTAAGGGATTCTTTATCATGTTGTTTGAAATGAAACGTAAGCAAATAAAATCTATGATGTAGGCTGCAGGAGAGCAAAGAGCACCATCCTCCAATCTCAGTTCCAGGTGCAGTGCAGGGTACTGGAAATGCACACATCCACTGGAGAGCCTGGGAACAGGGCCAGTCTCTGAGAGCCCGGGACTGTCAAGCTTGGTCCCAGCAGCATGGGCTTTAAATCATCACAGGCACACACCAGGCTTCAGACAGACGCAACCTACAAATTCTATGAGAGAAGAGCTCGTCTGCAGGGTCTGGCAAAGATGAACCGTGTCCCCTGCAACATGCATTATTAAGGGCACAACAGAGACAAGAAACAAGTGCCAGCTAATTCCTGCAAGAGATCCCAAATCCCATGTGAAATTACTGGGTATGTACTAAAAATTTCAGGGAGAAGAGAGAAGCTTATTGCCACTTACAAGAGCTGCCTAATTAATGTTCACTTTACCTCAGCCAAATTTTATATTCTGCTGCTCAGTTATGTAAATTGGGTGGCATTTGGCGCTATGATTAATAGGTCCTTAAACAAGCAGATTTTGCTGCTTGAGATAACACTGTGAGGAGCCATTCTTGGGTTATTTTTTTTTTGTTTGTTTGGCAAGGGTGGTTTGGTTTTTTTTTTCTAACTAGCTATTTCCACTCCAAATTATCTTTTCTTTCTTAGCTTCAGAAATGATTCTGATGTTATTCAAGATGGTATCTCCTACTAAGTATGCCTTGTATGGCTCTGCATTTCATTCAAAGTCATGTTTGATATTTATCATAATAATCTCTCATTATGAGAGGAAAACTTCATTTATTGCACACAATATGAATTTGAGTAATTTGTGATTGGAAGAGTCTTGATTTCAGAATGAGTGAGACAAGAAAAGAATTATTGATTTTTTAGTTAGAAGTTGACATTACTGATTAAAATATTAGTATCTTTGAAAGGGGAGCTAGAAAATTCTGTTTGAGAATTTAAGTGGGAGATATTAAACAAACCAAATTATAAGGAGACTCATACTTCAACATAAGCCTGTGTTGTAGTTTAACACACCTGGTCAGCAGCAAACACCACACAGATGCTTACTCACTCTCCTGCCTCCTGGGGATGGGGGTGAGAATTAAAGGGGTAAAGGGAAAAGAGACTCTTGGGTTAAGAACAATTTAATGACTAAACCACAATAATATTGAAAACAATAATAATAATAATAATTATAACAGTAATGTATATAAATATGCAAATGGGTTATACACAATGCAACTGCTCACCACCAATTAACTAAGGCTCACCCCATTCCCAGCTAATGATCCTGGAGTAGAGACATTCCTGAAATCACAACCCTGGAAAAGAGATAAGAGCCTGAGTCTGATAGTCCAAGAGCTGACCAAGAGTGAGATGACCCCAAGAGAGAGGGGGGCAGAACTTCCGGACAGATCCTCACCTATATACTGGGCATGACGTGCATGATATGGACTAGATCACTGGCCAATTTGGGTCTCAACCCTAAATCTCAGGTCAAATCCTGGGCTAGTAGTTGGGGCTGTTCTCCCTCCCNGAATATCTTAACTTCTTGTGGAAGTCTTTTTGTTATCAAAACTGGACATGACTAGAAAACTGGACATGACTAGACAATGCTAGAATTGCAGGAAAAAACAATGAAGTTTTGTGAAAACTAGTATTTTCATTAAGCACATATTTATTTCTATATATAACACGATATAGTAATCAAAACGCTTATGTTACTTTTATCCAGTTCATATATAAAGTAGTAGGGGTTTTGCTTTTAATATCATTCTTTGCCAGGAAAAAATTTTCCAGGACACTACAACTAGCTGCTACTATACGGCTACGTGAAACATCTTCTATTTTCTTCTTTGAAATTTCTTATGTTTGTTGAAAAGAAACACCTTGAAACTTTGAACTAAAATAGCTCCTTACAGAACTTTTTATATCTTAAGAAAAAATAAAGACCTTCTTGACATGCCAGTAGATGTATTAGTAGTAGTACATAATCTTGCTTTGTTCTCTCTTCAATAAGCACATACAATTTTCTCTGTAAAAAGTTGAACATGTTTTAAAATGAAGGCTTATTCAAATGGATGTACTTTTAATTTTATAATATCAGTTATTACACATAATCCATTTTATGACATGCCAGTAATGCAGAATTGTGGAATAATTTTAATTTTAAAATAAACTTGCATATCTAGTTTTCAGCTGTGGGCTTCCAAAGGAGGATCTTTTCTGTCTGAAAGTGAAGATAAGTGGCCCACAGTTTGCCTCATTTACACACCCTTCTTTCCTCACTATTTTAAGTTTTTCCTCTTGCCTGTCATCTTCATTTATTTTTCCCAGTTCAGTGGGCTAAATTCCTCCCTACCAGCAAGGGTTTTGTCAGTTATCTACCTCTGAGCCTTTTGCTCTCAATCACCTCCACACACCTTTGCTTTGCAACTCCTAGAGCTGTGACTTTGCTCTCTCTTCTCTCAGGTACTTCAAAACACATCTCAGCCAACCTCCCTTTCTTCCCTGCTTCAGTAAGTTCTCTCCCTAGACCATCTCACTAGTGAAATGTCCATCATTGATACAGGTCTTAGACAAGGTTCCCCAAAATCTTCTGACCGCACCTGCTGTCCTTTTTCTCGGTAAACAAGTGAATCAGTCAAAAGGCACAAACCCACTGGACACCAGATTGTATTTACTCCCACATGCATGTAACTATTTGCTTCTCCATTAAGCTTTCCAAACGCATTTTCACTTTTTGCAGCCTGATTTTCATAATGTGTCTGTAACATCTTCTCTCTCTGTGGCTTTCCACAGTAGCTTCTCTTCCATCATTCACACATATTCCAAAGTCACAATGCCAGGAAAGTCAACTTAAAAAAACCACAACAAAACATGCATACAAGAAAGACATTTGACAATGGAGAATTCTAAAAGCACATTCCTAAGTCAAATTGGGATGAGGAGAATCTTGTTATAAATTTATGTCATTTACATATATTTTTAAACTTTTGAAAATACATGTTTGCTTGTTTCTTGCACGTACAAAATTTTCCACAACAAAAAATCAGATGTTTTTAAGACTTGTTTAAAATTCATCCACTAAAAATAAAAAGTATCTAAGACTTAGAGTAGACTCTCAAATCATGCACCAACATTCTGAAATTATTCATCTGACAACACTCATACTGACTAAGCAACGTGATAAACTCAAAAAGCTCAAAGACTTGGTTCATGCAATTGCTCAATAGTTTAGTTTCTTATGTGGACCTCTGGGGTTTCAGAATCTCATCAGAAGAGGCTTCCAAATAAATTTTCTGGTGCTTTTTGTTTTCAATAAAGCCTGTAATACTAAAAGGTGTGGTATTTTCCAGTTTAGGCAAGAAAGTGCAACACTGAGAGGAAAGGAATCAAAAGAAAACAAAGTTAATGTGCCTTTCCTCCAAAAAGGTGCAGGATTTAAGCATGAGTTAGTTTTTGATTTCATAAAAATTGAATTGTCCATCACTAATTAAAATAGTAATTATAAAAAGAAGTGTGTCTTCATTTTTGCAATAGATATATTTTCTCTTTAAATAGGCTTCAGTAATGGGAGAAAGATTAAATCTGCTCGTAAAGAAAAGTTTTGTCCAGGTCACTCTCATCTTATTCAGGTGAATTAGTTACAGTGAACTGAACAATGAGTAGAGGCTGCATGATCTGGCCCACAAGCAGGGACTTGTTATAGGATATCAAAACTCTCCTAAAGGCCCAGGCCTGAACAATAAGAAGCTCTTAAGGGATGTTCCTAAAGACAGAAAATCCTCAGGAGGGATGCTAAAAAGATCTTGCGAGACACATCCTCGCAACAAGAACTGGGAGAAGAACCTCTCAGGAGTGGGAAGTCTTCAAAGGTGACCCCTATTAACAAGAAACTTCAAAAGTGGGATGTGACATGACGTGAAAATCCTCCCACTGATGTTGAGCGCTTTAAAGATAGAATCCCCTGAAGCGAAATGGAGCCTTTGAAGTGGCAGTATCAGCATCAACTTTCGAATGCATAAAGGTGCAGCATACAGTGGGACGAGAGTTACAGAGCTCCTAGTGACGGGATCCATCTTGCTCAAGCCTGATAAGCCTAAAGGCCAGCCAAGAGGGCAATCAAAGAGATATACTATTTAGCTGACCCTAAAACACCTCTTTGATCTCTACCTATTAATCTTCCTAATGCTGAAACAAAATTGGGTTCAAAACAGGGGTGTATAGTTAAGAAAGAGTTGCCCTCACAGAGCTGCATAACTGTACGGTAGTCTTCAAAATGGGGAAAGGTTTGCTTTTCTGTTTTACTTTAGTTTCCATAAATGTAAGGTACTGAATTGATTGAGACACTTATTAACATTTCTCTTTTTATTCAGAGCAGTTTGGATTTATGATTCTGAGCTCCTTGAAGTTCATTAAACAGAATACATCATGATTTTGCTGGAAGTCTATTTCTCAAGCAGCAGTCCCACAACAAGTTAATACCCTTTCAAAATGTGAGCTGCAAAGAAAACACACAATATTCGCTGATGTTCACACAATGAATGCAAAGCTGTGGTCTTAATTTAAAACTGTAGAAAAACGTAAAGGCAAAACCAAGGTTCTCTGTTGTCTATTTAAAGAGAAATAACCAGAAAAGAATAGAATTTTCCTGTTAGGTCTACACTTGCAAGTAAACAAGAAAACCTTTTGTCTTGGGGACTAGAATACTAATAGAATAATTAAACCAGTCAAGACCCAAGAATGGATGAAATTGTACAGCTATAAAGGTGAACTATATTAACACTGAACAAAAGACTAGAAAATGCAAACACACCCTTAGAAGAGCTATCCTGAGCCAATTAATCAAGTCTCCTATTATAAGTAATCATATAACCTTTCTTTGCATAAATATAATAATTTATACTGTAATTATTTGCATAAATAATTATTTCTGTAAACATGAAACAATTTTAATTGTGACCCTGTCTGACTTCTGTTTCAGAATTTTTTTCCTGTAATGGTCAAAAATCCTGTGATTTGCAACTAGAAAGCTTTTGTTTATATCCATTCCCTCTTAAAACATTGTTCTTTCACTGAAATAAATGAAATACAACTCTTTCCACTCCACCCCCCCCAATTTCCTTTTTCAAATAAAATATGAATATCTTTTCAATAACAATACTAGACTTCTGGAAAATGGGCAACACAATGTAACCATGTTGGCTAAAATCTTCAAGATGCTGGCTTGTAAAACAATCCTGAATAATCTGGCAAAGTTATCCACAATTAAAACCACAGTCTCATAACAGGAAGAGCTAGGGAACAAAATACTAATGGATGCTGTAGGTCAGTCCGTGATGACTTGGATAAAGGATATCCACAGACTTGAATTTCTCTGCTCATCCTCTCTGCTGGGCAGATCTGAGGCAATTCCAGTGTAACAGGCATTTGAATCTGATAGCCCAGTGTTGTGCCCAAGCTGACAGCTATGTCTATACTCTTAAGGAAAAACATGTCCCAGTCAAAGCATAGCTTGTTTCTAAAGGACTGATCAACAACTTCACTGCTTCAAGAAGCCTCTCCCAAGTACAGTGGTCAGATCTCCACTGCATGGCATCTAGCCTTCAATCTCCACTGAGTCTGTGGTGCCCCTCTGACACCAAGACAGAACTAATACATTGTCTGCTTTTTCTGTTAAACGTATCTCAAATAGCACCTGTGAGGGGTCCATAGCAGTACCCCAGACTGGGTATTACAGC
>VZTO01027861.1:0-20647 GCA_013400615.1 Syrrhaptes paradoxus
TTTTTTGGGTACTTTTCAAACACACAGTGGAGAAGAGCTGGTGCCACGAGCTCGCTGCGATTACCTGTGCCCAGAAATACGGGGGAAGGTGGTTCCCTTCCCCCACGGTGCCTGAGCCCCTGGGAGACACTTGTCCTGGTTCTCTCCTGCTGGGACACAAGGATGCTGGCACGACGTCCTCCTGCATCCCAACAGCACCAGGAGAGGAGCCCACGCACCCAGAGCAGCACGGCTGCCCCAGTCCGTCCCAGTACCGTCTGGGGGAGTTTATTGCGAAGCTGGACCAACACCAGCAGTGCTCAAGCATCCCACCTGCAAGAGGCTTCGGGCTCTGCAGGGTGAACTATGAGCCACGGCCGTGAATAACCATCTGCTCCTTAGGAGAGCCTCAGCCCCAGCTTCAGCC
Organism: Syrrhaptes paradoxus; assembly: GCA_013400615.1. Taxonomy (NCBI): domain Eukaryota; kingdom Metazoa; phylum Chordata; class Aves; order Pterocliformes; family Pteroclidae; genus Syrrhaptes; species Syrrhaptes paradoxus. Next base: position 407 of record VZTO01027861.1, read on the forward strand.
TCAGCCCCATCCCCGGGGCAGCTCCCACCACGGGCCAGCTCTGCACCCAGGGAGGCACGGGGGTCTGCACCTTTCTGCAGGGAGGGACCGTCAGCCCTCCAGCGCGGGGTCCCTGCCTTCGCGAGGGCTGAGGGCAGGTTTGGTGTGGCAAGGAAACCTCAACCAGCCTTTTTGGGGTTTGGTTTTTTTTTTGGTGCATCTTCCATTTCTTACTGAGCATCCCCATCTCCGTGTGGCTGCTGCCTTGGAGGGGGAAGCACTGTTCTGGATGCACATCGCAGGGTTGGGGCATTTCCCGCTCAGATTTTCATCCAGATTTCTGGCTTCAGACATGAACCAACAGGCTGCAGATGTTGGCACCCGCGTGCATGCACACGTCTTCCCCGGCTGCCTGGGCCTGGCTGGCAGCACCCAAGATGAGCAACCACAAGGTTTTACTGCTCAGATCAACCGTCCCGGAGCAGAGAGCACTGGGAGCAACGCAAACCTCCCACCGAATGGCCCGACGCTGGAGGGCCACGCCATCGCACCGGCTATGAGGCATAGACGTGAGCACTAATTAATTCACTCGTGTGCACAGTGAGCGCTTGCAGACCCGCCACTCACAGATGCACCGTGAGGCTGTCGGGTCTGTCCCCGTACCCATGAGCCAAGGTGCCAAAGGCTCCCGACTGGTTTTCTGCAAGTTTTGCAGAAAGGTTCTCAGTTGCCCTTTAATGCAAACACATTTTCAGGCCAGCGTAGCGCTCCAAGGGAAGGTGAGAGGGGCACAAACCGAGCCCCGTCCCCATTTGGAGAGCTGCCGGTGCTCACCGTGCATCCCCCGTGCCAGCTCTGCCTGAAAAGCCACGGGAAAGGAAGGACGGGAGCTGATGGTGCTCGTGGTGCCAGGACAGCAGAGACCCCCCCAGCCTGGGCGTCGCCCGCCGACACGGGGGTCAGAGCCGCCGCCGGGCTGCGTTACACCGAGAGCTGCGCAGCCAGGTCTCAGCCTGGCGGAATCAGACAGTTGTGCAAGCCAGAGCTAACGCCAAAGAGAGACGAAACATTTACCTGTCTCAGCGGACTGCGAGGTGGGACGGCTGGAGGTGTGCGTGGTCTCTGCTGCTCCCGGCTGCGTCCCCCGGACCCTGCCCGCGGCCGTCAGCCCTGGAGCCGGGAGCGCGGAGGTGCCTGGGCTGGCAGCTCGCTCCAAGGCAGGAACCTGTGGAGAGCGGAGGCAGGAGGGTTGCCAGCTCGGCTGCTCGCCTCGGGGAATCTTCCATTAGCGGCTTTAGCAGACACGTGTCGGTTATTCTTCCCCTGACTCTATTTTTCTCTCTCCTCTTTTGGAAACACCTGAGACCTTCCTGGGCTGAAATTCCTGCGGATCCCCTTCTCGCTCCTCGGGTCTCAAGCTCATCTGCCTGTACACATCCCTCCCTGCGCTACACATACAGCCTAACCTCATTTTTTTAGAATCGTATTTACGGTTTCCTAATTAGGGGAAGAGTCATTGCAGAGAAGAAGCAGCAACAGATCCAGGTGCAGGGGGGCTGGAGCCCTGGGGTGTGCGGGGCGGGGGGATTCATCAAACACGAGTGCCCAGGGTGAAACGCCCTCAGAAACCCTCTGTACCGCGGGCTCGGGGGAGTCTCCCCCTCCGAACCGCGTATGCATCCTTGAGGAAATTCCCATCGCCGTTCTGGCTCTGCATGCTGCAGGATTTTCGGTTTGAAAAGTTAATTGAGGAGGTTTTTGTCTGCAGCTGGGCGCACAGCCCGTGTCCCCGCAGCAGCCCAGCTAGCACTAATCCCCGCGATCAGGTGCTGCGTGCACAGAAACGCCGAGAGCCTTTCACGCTCTCTGCCCAGGCTGGGTTTTAAGAAAAAAAAAAAAAAAAAAAGAAGATGCAGTCCTGGGAGTCAAACCTCGCTAAATCCCTGCAATGCACAGAGAGGGAACAGCCCAAAGCCACCGCTGCTCCCCGGGGTTGACAGGAGGGTGCACATCCCTGCTGTCCCCGTGAAACCCCCGGACCCCCTGCCTGGGGACCAGCTGCCGTGGGGCCGTTTGGCCTCATATCCCCAGGGAACAATCGGCTCTTCCCCTGGTTGGGGGGGTCACTGGGCAAACGGTGGGAAAAGCCTCCCCCCAGCACTGGTATCCTCTCGGCCAGCGTGCTCAGGGCAGTTCTGGGTCTGGGGTCTGCCGGATCGGTGGTCCTTGGCTTGGGGTCAGCTGCGGAGCAGCAGCTCACAGGCGGGAAGTTTTTGTTTCCACTGTGGAGTTTGCAAAACATGGGGCAGGGGTTTGGGTGCTGCTTGGTCAGTTTCAGCAAATCCCGTCTCTTCCAAACACATCCCAAAGAGGGGGATGTTTATGCCCCTTGTAAAACTCCTCGTCCCTGGGGATGGACGTGGGAGCAGCAGCGTTCCCCCAGCCCCGCTGACGGCTGCGGATATTTCTCCTTTACGACTCTGCTTAGATTCCCAGGTGATGCCTCACAAGCTCTAACTCCAGCCCTCGTTTGCTTCTCTTTAGACATACGAGTCCCAGGACATTCCCAGCGGGGACAATTTTTCCCCCCCAAGGGTGTTTCCATCAGACCCGGAGGGTTTGTGCTCAGTACCTCTGGCATGGGACCCCCAGCAGCAGCCCCCTTCCCCGGGCTGTTGCATTCCCACTCGGATCTTGCAGGAGTTTGCAGGAAATTTGCAGCGTCTGCTGCACACAAACACACGGCGTGTCCGAGGGGTGCTGATGGAGCTGTGACCTGTCACAGCGTTTGCCGGGTGTGCTGTGACACTGCTCACGCGCTGCTCGTGCACCCGCAGGGGCTCTGCACCCGGCTGCACAGGACAGGTCTCTGTGCTTGCAACCACACAGGGTACGGGAGCGAACGGGGCGTTCAGGGTCTGGAGCCACCGGCGCTGCCTTTGCAGAAAGCGCGTTGGCATGAGGATTGGCAGAATCAGACGTAAATTTTCATTATTGGCGTTTGGCCAAGTGCCGTGTTTGCTGCCTGCAGTGGCTCGGGGATGTGTCCTCGCTGGGGTGCTCTGCTCGGGCGCTGGACGAGGCCCTGCCATGGGGCAGAGGAGGTGACCGTCCCATTGTCCCATCGCCCAGTTGTCCCGTCCATCTCCCACCCTCCCGGGCAGTGGGCGCCCGCTGCCGTTCTGCGCAGCCTCCCTGGCCCTGGCTCTCCAGGGTTAAACACCTTTCCTCACTGCTGAAGGGGTGCTGGTTTGAAAAAATACCAAACCTCTCTGCAGAAAGCCGTTGATTTCAACTCATTTTCAGGGAAAGAATGGTGAAAAGTTGTAAATGGCTCCAAATCAACGTCAGACATAAACCGAGAGTGACTGGGGCTGAGCTCTCCCCGGGCAATCAGTGATGGCACAAAACCTTTCACCCTGCTTCGGGAGAGAAAAACGTTTCCCAGAAGGTTCTTGCAGAGAAAAAAATCCTTGGGAGCAGGGCTAGAACCCTACGAGCCCCTGCTCTGCTCGTGCGGGCAGCACGGGACCCCCCGAGAGTGGTGCTGCCATCCCGAACGGCGCCGGGGCACGGTGCTGCTGCGGTGCTGGAGGCGGGCGAGACCCCGGCGCGGGCTGCTGGTGACCCCCCCGAGCCTGGCGCGTTGGCAGGAACGACGGGAGGGTCGGAGCGCGATAACCTTCCTCATCAGCATGCGCCTCGCGCCCGCTCACGCGGCTTGTTGTGGGGAAGCTAAAAATAGAGCGGTGAGCCGGCTCCCGTTTTGCACAGAGAAACCAAAGTGTTGGGGTTTGCTTTCCTTGGAAAGTGTCAGAAGCCGTAACGCCCGGTCTTCAAGAGAAGGTTTTGCCCATCAGGAAGGGCGCGCGGGGCGGGCGGCTTGGCCCAACCGTGTTGAACCCGTGTCCCAGCGCTGCGGGGCCGCAGGACATTCCTTAGTGCAGCCTCTGCGCGGGGGAAACGGTGCTGGGCCACAACGCGGGGGTGGATGCCTGGGGGGGACACGGGGTGGGTGCTCCCAGGCTGTCCCGGGTCCCTCTGGCCGCGTGGCTTGGGAATGGCGACGATCCCGTTGCACGTTTCCTTCTGGTCCCTCGATCCCCACGTGCCGGTCTGTGGCTGGCAGCTTTGGTTGGACGAAGCCGTGGGGCTGGGGGAAACCCTCCCGGGCAGACCCGCGCCGCTTTCCCAGAGCATCTCCTTCGCACGGTGTGGAAGAATTTGCAGCAGCAGGGTTTCCCACTGCAGAAAGGCATCGCAGCATCCTTCGGGGCAGCAGCAGCCGCTCAGCTCACGCGTTGCCCTCGGTCACACCTTCGTCGTGTGAGCAAACCCCGAAGGAGAGCTCAGCCGCCCGTGCGGGACCCTGCTGAACTGCCTCCAGCTGCTGATCGGGGCAGGAACGACGGAGCAGAGGCCACGCCGGGGGACAGCCTGAGACCCCGCGATGCGAGCGGCGCAAAGGCCACGGGCACAGCGAGCGATCTGCAAACTGCCCGTCGGCGGCAGGGGGATGCTCGGCCCCCGGGAGGGAACCTGGGCCGGGGGGACCGTCTCACGCCAAAGTCCTGCGGGACGTGGGGTCTGCCCCACGCTGCGCCCCGACGGCCGAGGAGCCTCTGGTGGCATTTCGTATTTCAGCCATTAACCCCCAGTTGGTTTTTTTTCACGGGTTACGTAGTCATTCTGTGAAAGGGGCAGAGGAGGGAAAAACAGAAAGAGAAGTTCCCAGTTTTCGGTTTTTTTTTTTTCCCCCCCAAACTTTACCCGTTCTGGGCATATGGCCAGAAAGTAATAAAAATCTGTTATGTTTAGAAACATCTCAGAAACAGACAAACCACAGCAGTTTGGTGTTGTAAGAGCCGCAGATAACGTGAGTTGTACCTTCTTGAGTTGATTAACATCTGCAGGGGATAACGGGGGTCCTGCAATGTCCAACTGGGTTAAACACAGCACACTGCAGCTGGGGAAACGAGATCTGCCGTCCTGAGGTGCAATTAACACATTTCTGGAGCTGCTGCTGGTTTTTCTCTACGAGATAAAAAAATCCCATGAAGTGCATTTTCAGTTGATGCGATGTGTGAATTCACGCCCGATGCTCAACGGGCTGGGGCTGGGGCTGGAGCCTGGGGACAGGAGCTGCAGCAGGCGTGGCCGGGGGGGTACAGCGACAGCTCTCGCTCGTGACGGTGCGCGGTCGCCCCGTCGGGGATGGAGGGGGGACGGCTCTGGCCAGTGGCGGGTGCAGGCAGAGAATTTTTAATTGCACCGGGGGAGAAATCCTCCTTAGTGGGTTACAAATATGTGGAGCCCTCGGGAGCCCTCGTAAGAGCGCGGAGAGGCAGGGGGCCAGCCCCAGGGGAGGAAAAGCAGAATATCTGCAAGGAAGGGGAAGGGGGAGGCACTGCCCACCTGAGCTGGAAGATCTCAGCCACGCGTGCCCGGGGAGAGCTCCCATCGCCGTGACCAACCGTGGAGCGGGGCCGGGACCTTGTTCTGGCACCGGAGCGGGGTCCAGCCGAGCAGGGATGCTCGCTGCGGGGAAGGATGCGGGAGAAGGAGCGTTTCCCGCTGCCGGGGCTGGAGGCTCTGCAGGAGGCGTTTGTCTCACAGGAGGGACCGGGGAGCCCGGCACCCGCTGGTGGCACATCCCTGCAGAGCCACCCCCGGAGAGCTCGGCTGCCTCCCGCTCCCCTCCGGTTCCTTCCCGCTGCCGTCCCGCGGGGAGCGATGGAGTCCCTGCTCAGGGCGTGTTGAGCTGGAAAATGAACCTTGGAAAGCTGCTTACCAGGGGCTCCAAATGCCGGGGAAATGGGAGGGGGCTGGGGTGGACCCCAGAGCTGTGAAATCCCCCGTCAGAGGTGGCACACAAGGGAGGAGGAGGATGGTCTGAATTTTGGAAGCGCTGTCAGGGTCAGGGAGGTGGAGGAGGGAGCAGAGGGTCGCGGGGGGGCCGGTGCAGGAGGAGCAGGGTGGGTGCAGAGGTCTGGCGAAGCAACGCCGGCACAAACCCCGGCGGGATCGGTACAGCCCCGTGTGCTCCTCCTCAGCCTGCAGGATGGAGCTGCTCTGGGGCTTCGGGGTTGCTCAGCTCCACGGTGCATCTGATGGGGGGGCTGACAGGAGGAGAGGGGGTCGCGGCTGTGCCCAGAGCAGCGAGGGGACGCGGCGGGTCTGCAGAGTCTGCTCCCACGCGCAGGAGGGGAGGCAGATGTGTTCGCACCCGCGCTGCCTGTGATCAAAGCAGGGAAACGGCAGAATTGCAACGGCCCAGATGAAAGGGAAAAGCAAAGCGGAGAGGAAAGAAAAAACGCTCTTATCTGCCACAGGCAGTGGTGCCGCATGCTCCAGCTGGCACAGGCAGGAGCGGGAGCTCCAGTAGCTTCTGGGAGCAAAAATAACTCATTTTTTTTGCAGGCACACCCCCCCTGAACATGGGGGTCTAATGCACTGGTTTGCATCTTGCACAACTCTCAGCCTCTGCACCGCAGGGACAGGCTGCTGAAAGCCCAGCGCCGGGGTCTGGTGGGAGCAGCCGCTGAGGTCCGGCACAGACACACAGCACCCAACCGAACACGGCATCCGTGGAGGAACAGGGAAAGCAACAACCAAGCCGTGGTCTCTGGAAGCTGACAGAGTCCTGAACCCGGCGAGGGTCAGTGTGACACAGGGAAACAAGGCGGCAGAGGGAGAGGGGGGATGTCCCGATGGGTGTCTGCAGCAGAGCAGGACGGAGCTGCGGGGACCTCCGCAGACCAGCTCTGACAATGTCCCCGCAGATCCATGTCGGTTTATTCCCGGGTTATTTCTGGAAGAAGGGCTGAGATGCTCCTCGTGGGCTCAGCCTCTGCTGGGGGAAGTTTGTGGAACCAGGGTGAGATGCGGCTCAGGGCAGCCTCAGATGAGAGCGGGTCCAGGGGAGCGATGGACGAGCATCTCCCAGCCCTGGAGGACACAGCCCAGCACTGTGATGGGGAAAACCATCGGCAGGGATCAGCAAAAAGAAACTGAGGCCTGACCCCTGTGCTTTTAACGGGCAGTGGGAGGGATGGGCAGGAAAACAGCTGAAAATAATCTCTCATCAGAGGGCACCTGTCTGCTGAAGCCCGATTGGCAATGGAAAGCACCTGGCTGTCTGGCAGAGTTTGTCTGAATAGAAAAAAAATGGTGACAGGATGGTCTGAGGGGCACTTTGTGCGCTGTGCCTCCCCCACCTCTACGGTGCTGCCCCAAAGCCTGGAAGTGGGCTTGAGAAACACAGTGTGAGTCCAAAAGGAAAGCTGCGGGAAGGGACCAGACCTCTCCAGCACCAGCAGCACCAGAGAAGGGCAGACCCGCTGCAGTTGGGCTTTCTCCTCTGCCCGGGTTTGTTATTTGGCTCCAGATTGTTTGCAGACAAACACACACCAAGGGCTGGAGCCGGGATCCTGCCGGGTCTCTGCGCGGTTGTTCCCCCGTACGCTGGTACCCGGCACACCGGCGGCGGGATGCAGAGCTGCCGTCAGACACAAACCTGCTGCCTCGGGGGGAACATCCATCACCGTGAGCACACCCCAGAACCGGCTGGGGCCAGGGCAGCCCCTCGGGAACGGCTCCCACCCACCGAGCCCACCGGGAACGCTGCCGCGGGATCAAAGCCTCGTTTCCCCACGTGCCACTGGTTCAGCAGGAACACTCGATAGGAGAGGTGGGAGGAGAGGCTGAAGCTGAACCTCTCCCTGGTGCTGCTGGTTTCTGGCCGGTGCTTCCCCTCCATCCAGCCGCAGGAGAGCCGGCGCCTGGCTTCCCACGGGCACGGCCGCTGCTCTGCCAAACCTCGGGGAGCAGCGGAGCCTGGCAGCACAGGCTGGCGGCACAACATCCCCATCCTCCCACCCTGGCACTTTGCCCAAACCTTCCTGTTTCCTCAGTGGCTCTGGTGACAGGGACTCGCTCCGAGAGAGTGGCAGGATGGACAGACCCTCTGTGCTGCTCAGCGGCACGGCCGGACCCCCACGTCCGCAGCCTCCCCCCGGCAGAGGATGATCCTGCCTCCCCAACAGCGGGGGGGTGCCCAGCTCTGCATCTCGAAATAAAAGGTCTTGGAGACCTTTGTGGGAGGACGTGGCACTGCTGGGGGCTGGAGGTGCTCTTTTCACGTCTCGGCCCCTGCGCAGAGGTGGCAGGACCTTTCTCCCCGTGCCGGGGCGGCGTGGGCGGCTCGCTCCTTCCTCCTGGGAGAGTTCCTGGAGCGGGGAGCCGTTTCTTCTCAAAGCCTGTCGCTCTCTGGAAAGGATGCGCGTGACACGGCATCGGGGGGAGAAGGGATCCCAGAGGCCAAATACTCGGGCAACGGCGGGTTCAGGAACATTAAACACATTTTTCAGAAAGGAGGATTACTGCTGAGATCTGCATAACACAAGGGAACAAAATATTTGAAAGAATCCAAGAGATCCATTGGACACCGGCACTGCCGACTGCGCCCTGGCAAAACCCGCAGAGAAACTGGAACCGGACCCAAAAGCCCCTTGACAACGGTCCTTTGGAAACCTTCCCCGAGGTCCTGAGTGGGGACGGGGCTGGAGGGACAGCCTGAGTGGCCACGGGGGGGTCTGCAGGGACCCTCAGGAGCCGCAGGCGTGCCAGACCCGTGGCTGGGTGCCTGGCCGGACGATGGCACAGCCGCTCACAGCCCACCCAGACGCGGTGAGAGCCGTGGCAGCGGCACGTTGTGCTGCGGATGCTGGGGCAGGCGGAGCTGAACCCACCCCGTCGAGCGGAGCCGCTCTCCAGCTGGACCGCGGGGCAGGAGGCTGCGGCTGCCAGGGCTGGTGCTGCGCCGGGTTCCCTCCTTCGCGGGCTGCAGCAAAGCCAGCCTCCAGGAACGTCAAACGCCAGCTCAGAGCAAGGGCTTTTGGTGTTTTAAGCTGATCCCTTCCAAAGAGGGGCTGGGGAGGGGACAGCAGTGCCGCCATCGCAGCGCCTGCAGACAAGCCCCCTCCCGGCCCCCCGAGAATGGCTTCAGATGCGACAAACACATCAAAGAGGCCGAATGACAGAAGCTGACGGCTTTAAAATGCACGTGTGAGGCTGCCTGCCTCGCGCTGTCCTGCTGGGATGCTGCATGTGCCCCCCCACCCCTGACACCCTGCCCTGGGCAGGGTCCCGTCCCTCACTGTGCCCCCGGGGCGGGCGGCGATGCACAAGGACAGCATGGAGCCCGTGGCGATGCGCTCTTCAGACCCACCGCGCAGCGCGGGTCTCGTCTGACAAGTGGCAGAAACCCACCAGCCCCATGCTGAGGATAACCCGCAGCCTGCACCGGCCCATCCCGGGCAGCCGAGAGGGACGCTGGGGTCACTCTGAGCCGTAAAACCAGCAGTGCTCAGCAGCAACGGGCTCTCCTGCTGGCTGGGTGAAACTCCCCATCTCACGGGAAGATTTAAAATTAATAATTCACACTCCCCGGTCCCTACAAAAGGGCCTGTCCTTGTTACACTGTTCAGGTCCTACGGGTAGTTTCCATCAGTTTTGACGGTGTATTGACAAGGTCACTCCTGGGAGCTCAGCTGTCCTGTGTAATCGGTGATTTGTGAATTTATCAACTCCAGCCTGACACGGTTCCTGGGCAATCAGCTAATAATGAGCAAGGGGCTTGTGCCTCTGCCCTGGGGGATGCTCGTCCATCCTTGCTGCATCCTGCGCTGCTGCAGCCTCCTCGCAGCAGAGTACAGAGCAGGGCAGCCAGGCTGTCACCCTTCTGTCACCCTGCTGTCCCCCAGAGGGACTGTGCCTCCCCGGGGCTGTGCTTTCTGGGTCCACACATTGCTTAGATGAGCTCGTGGGACCGTGGGCAGGTCTGACCCGTGGACACAGGGGGTGAGCAGAGGCTGGGGCACGCGTGGGGCCGGTTCACCGGCTGCATGGATGCTCGTGCACGTTGGAGCATCTGGAGCACATCTGTGTCACGGGTGCTGCGTGTCACCTGTGGCCGTGTGGCTTGCGATGGCGTGCAGGGATTTAACCCAGAGGTGGGGGAAGGCAGCAGGGAGGGTGCTTGGTCTGGAGGGATGTGATGGAGGGAGGATGCAGGCAGAGCTCGGTGCCCCCGGGAAGCCCGGAGGGAGATGTGCCGTGGCAGGAAATGAGCAAGGGAGCTGAGGCTGCCTGGGGGCGATCCCAGGCTGTAATAACAACAGGGCTGACGCGGGAAAGCAAACCAGGATTAGAGAAATGGCAAATTTCAGGTGGAGGATGACAACAGGAGACTTCAGCTGCCCTGTACAGATCTGGCTGCTGGCTCATCAGGAGGTGCAGAGAAATGCAGAGATAAACAACGTTCTCGGGCACAGATGATGATCCCCGGGTACAATTGTCTAAAGCCCGCAAGAAGAGGTGCTGTTCTGGGTTCAGTGTGGAGTGGCACGCAGGACCCGGCTCAGTGTGACAGCGGGGACAGGACCGCTCTGTACCAGGGACCGCAGTGCCACCGGGCTTAACGGGGGGAGAGCACGGGGCAAGGAAATCCAGTGCAGACAGCCTCAATGGCAGGAGAGGAAAACACGGAAAATGAGACAAGGTCTCAAAGAAATGAAAGAAACAGCATCCAGGTGAGGAAACCCACCAGCAGCAAGAGGTGTTGAAGTTGGTGGGACCAGCTTGACCCCCCAGGGGTAGCAAGGGGGTGCTGAGGCCACGGCAGAGCAGGTCAGGGGTTCCTTTGTGTTGGTCTTTGCTGCCAAAGGTGCTGGGGGACTCGATGGGGACACGTGGATCTCTGATCCATCAGAGGAGGGTCCCTTTTCCCCCCCCCCAGTCCTCCCGCCCCAGGAGCCACCGATTGTCACTGACACTGTTCTTTATGGGGAAAGGAAGCAGAGTGGCAGTCTTACCCCCACGTCATAATAGCTTTTCCTAATGCCAAAATAAAAAAAAAAAGCTATTTCATGCTGTAATTACAAGTCATAAAAAGAGCAGCACTGACAGATATATAACACCCCAGTAACCGCCGCTGGCAGCCCGGCTCCACTAACACTAATCACGATAACGATCCCAGCAATAATTAGAGATAAGACTCTCCCTGCGAGCCCTTGCTCCGCATCCCTCCTGTCACAGCCCCGGGTTGTGGTGGAGGCGTGGGGTGCTGGGGGGATGTGGGGAGGATGCGGGGGGATGCAGGGAGGATGTGGGGAGGATGTGGGGGGGATGCGGGGGGATGCTCCCTGTCCCCCCAGCACCTCCATGGCTCTGGAGGTTTCGGACCAAACCCGTGCTGGTGCAGACCCCTGGGTGTCACAGCAAGGGGTGCTGCACCGACCCCGCAGCAAGGGTATTTGCACTGTCACCCGTCCTGTGTTTAAATTCTGTTTCCAGCACACCAACAGCAGTTTTTCTGATGGAATGGTCGGCTCGTGGGGTGGCTTTACTGAGCATGGGATCGACTCCCCAGGGCCAGACGCCTGGCAGATGCAGACCTACAAGGACCCTCCTGGTGTCCTCACCCAGGAGACGCTGAGCTCCAGGTCTGATGACTTCAGGCCAATTCAGAGGCTGAGCTGGGTCTGAAAGCCCCTGTCCCTGCCCCCTTCCCTGGTTACCCCCACAATCGCCGACCTCCCAGTTGCCGTGGGATGCCCGGGCAGCCCTGAAGAAGCAGGAGCATCTCTGGAGCTCTTTGAGAGATCGCGTCCTAGGGAGGGTGCTGGGAAATACATCCTGGGACAAGGGGAGAGTCCTGAGTGTCTCTTTGCTTCTCCAGCCCGTTTTGCACAGTGCAAGCACACGCGCACGTTGCAGAGCCCCGTGCCTGCAGCTCTCGCCAGCACATGCACACACCACCCTGAACGCAGCCAGCCCCGGGCTGCCTCCCACCGCCCCACAGCTCCTCTTGCTGCGGTCCCAGAGCACCCATCCGCAGGGGCGAGCGGGTCCCCGGGGAGGGGGCTGCTGGTTCCAGCTCTGCCTCCCGCTGCCGGCCTCCCCCTGCGTTTGTTCCTACGCCTGGTCTCACGGCTCTCTCCCTCTTGCATTTGCACATCATGCATATTCATGAGAGATGTGGCTAATTAAATATTCATGTACACAGTCATTGAACTCGCAATTAATCAGAAACTTGCCGCACTTCTCATATCCCCCCACCCGCGAGGAGCCACGGCCGGGGGACGCTGTGCTGGCTGCTGCGGGGGGAGCGGCACGGGCACACGCAGACCCTTGCACCGACCCCTTTTCCCAGGTTGATGCTGTTTTGCGAGAGGGAGCGAAGGAGAAGGGTGAGCTGCCCTCCCTGCTCCGGGTGCTGCACGGCGGGAGCACACAGACACAGCAGCAAAAATTCCCAGCGGCACAGGGTCCAAAAGCTTTGCCTCCAAGTCGGGGTGACCAGCAACGCTGCCCCCCATCTGCCCCCAGCCCCTCCTCTCCTCTCCGGGTACCAACGTGCATCAGGAGCTTCTGCACCCAGCCTGACGGCCACCCTGGAGAAGCAGCTCCAGGCAGCGCCGAGCCCGACGGAATGGGAGCAGAGACGGGATGGGGCGGCGGGGAGGGGGGAGTGGGGACAGGGCTGCAGAGGTCCCCACAGTGCACGGCAGGGCTTGCACAGCCAGCTCCCCGGGACCACCGAGCCCAGCCAGGCTGGTCCTGCCACCCGCCCGGGGGCAGATCCCCCCCCCGATCCCAGTTCTGGACGGTGACTGGTTCCCCAGTACTGGCCTCAGGAGTGCCCCGAGCCTGGGAGCAGCCAGGGGACACACCATAGCCCTCACGCAGTGATGGGCTCCCACAGCCCTCACACAGTGATGGGCACGGTCACAGCAGTGCCAGGGACACCCCACAGCAGCGACAGGCACGGTCACAGCAGTGCCTGGGGACGGGCCACCAGCATCCTGTGGACCCCGCAGCCCACCTTTGCCCAGCAGCGGGCTGACGCAGCCGGGACGTAAGGCAGCGAAATCCCCGCTTCGGTGCCCCCTGAAAACCCAGGCGGGGGCCCTGGGGCTGTGTCCCCCCACCGCTCTGCAGCAGCACAAACCTCTGCACCCGGGGGCACAGACCGTCCCCATGGCCCTTTCTGCGGGCGGTGGGCTGCCCGTGCTGACCCCAGGGCTGGGGGACGCGAGGCAGCTCCTGGGACCCCTCCGTAAATACCAGCCAGGCACCAGGGATGGGCAGGGAAGCAGCCCCAGGTCTGCTCTGGATGGGGGCTCAGGGGGCCTGTGTCCCCCTCCTCAAGCCGGTGCTGCCCAGGGGACCCCCACCCACCCCGGTCCGGGCTGTGCCCCGACACTCTGCCCTCGGTACGATTTCACCAGAGCCAGAGCCAGCTCAGCTTGCTGCTCTTGCGGGCGTTCAGACACTTTCAGGCGTACTGTGGCTCATAAATAAATATTTATTATTAATTTATCCCTTCTCTGGTGCCAGGGAGCACAGGATAAATCACTGCCGCTCTGTGATAAAGGCTCCGGGAGCCAATCTTCAGTCTCGCCTGAGATTTATGCCCCTTTAAAAACAAAGATCCTGACAAAGAGACAGATTTCCTGGCACAGAGCAACTCTGTTTAATTAGAGAGATGATTCATGTTTTCAATCACAGTTCAGCACCAGCCCCTTCACAGCCAGCGGTGAAGCCGGAGCCTGCAGCTCTGCCCGGCCCCCAGAACCCCCCCTCTTGGTTCCCCCACCATCAGGGACAGGGTCACATTGTGAGAGGCTCAGCCAGACCCCGGCGCCCGCAGACCCTCACCAGAGCTGCCCGGAGCCTGGTGGATCCAGTGCAGGGGAGCGACAGCCCCCCCATGCCCCAGCTCCTGCAGGAAATCCCCTTCCCCAGCCCAGCCGATGCCCGCAGCCCCCGCTGCTGCATCCCTGCGGCAAGTGGCCAGGGGCTGTGCCACGGGCCACCAGGGATTGTGCCATGGGCCACCAGGGACTGTGCCACGGGCCACCAGGAGCTGTGCCATGGGCCACCAGGGGCTGTGCCATGGGCCACCAGGGATTGTGCCACGGGCCACCAGGGGCTGTGCCACGGGCCACCACGACCTGTGCCACGGGCCACCAGGGGCGTGCCACAGGCCACTCAGGGATTGTGCCACGGGCCACCAGGGGCTTGCCACAGGCCACTGCCCCCCCTGGACACAGCAGTCGGAGCCGGAGCAGGCTCGTGCCCATGCTGTGCTCCCCAACTGGGACCAGCATCAGCACCCCCTGGGGATGGGCAGACTGGTCCGAGCAGCCGCAGGCTGGATGGATGCTGCTGGAGAAGCCCCACCAAGCTCCCACGGCTGTGGGGGTCTCTGCAGTGGAGTTGGGGGTCTTGTGGGGGGCCAGCGCTGGAAAGAAAATCTTTGGCTCTAATTCTGCTCCAAAGTGGAGGTGCAAGGTGAGGCAAAGGGAGAAAACTCGCGATGAGGCAGCGCCGTGCTGAGCCGGTCCACGAGCACCAGGGGCACGGCTGTGGCCAGACCCCGCTCCCGGCACGTGCTGCTCGGTCTGGGTTCAGCCGGCGCAGAACCAGGGCACAGCCCAGCCGGGTCAGGGGCCAGCCCAGCACCCACCCAGCACCCCTCGTCCCCCCGCTCAGCTCCGCGTCCCGCTGGAGGTGTGAGGGGAGCCCGGCCGGCCGTAAGCGAGCCGCCAGCCCCGCGCGTGGCCACCGACCGCGTCTACGCGCCGCGACTGCCCGGACAGCTTCCAGGAGCCGGCGGCTGCCGCGCTCCCCAGCATCACATCCCGGGCGTCGGTTCAGAAATAAAACAGACGTGGCAAAGGCCCATAAAATTAATTAGCTCTCACTTCAAATTAAGCATCTCAAATGGGTGTTTCATGGAGATTTAATTAAAAGTTATACTGCAAGCAGTGGCTGGGGCTGAGGCAGAGGATGGGGTGTAGACACGGGGCTGGGAGCTGTCACCACATCCCCGGCTGTGCCGGGCGGTCAGACGGGCACTGGGCACCGTGGCGGCTGCTGGATGTGGACGAGCTGGTGTCCCCCCCAGTGTCACTGTCCCCCTTCTTCCTAAGCCTGTCTTTGCAGGGGCATCTGCACCCGGAGCGGGGGACGTCTGGGGCACATGGGTGTGCAGGAGGAGGGACACTTGGGATCTGTCCCCACGCTTGTGCATGGCCCTGGTGACCCTGCCAGAATGTGGCACCTGGAGGGGCCGGGGGGGAGTCCCGGGGGGTCAGGGCATGCCCCTGGGCTGGGTCAGCGCAACGTGACATGTCAGGTCCAGCGGGCATCCCCTGAGGTCCCCTGGGTGGGACACCTGAGGCTGGATGTGCCTCGGCTCTACGCTGGCCAAACACCCCGCGCCGAGCAAACCTTGGCCAAGGGCAGCCCCCAGCCCAGCGAGACGCGTGCTGTCACCCTGCGTCCCTCTGCCCGCGGGTCCCCTCCAGCTCAGCCTCGGCAGGGCTCCACGTGACCGCAGCCGCGTCCCAGACCGCAGCAGGGTGACATTCATGGTCCCAGCACACCGCCCAGGCTTGATGCTAATGAACAGGAAGAACTGGAGAAGGAAAAGAAGGTTATTTCCATCCCCGAAGAGCCCCGAGGTTGCTTAGCAGTGTATCCAAGCAACACTCCCCTCTGATCAGAGCTGACTTCTGCCCTTCTCCCCACTGTGCCTCTGGATCCTCTGTGAATCCAGGACAGGACCCTGGGGGACGCAGCAGCAGGAACACTGCGGAAAAAGGATCTTCATTTCCCAGCCAGGCACGCTGCTCCCCGGGTACCCCCACCAAACACCTGCAGATGCTCTAGGGACCGGAGTGACAGAGAATTTCCTTCTGTTGGTGGGCGGCCAGGTCTCAAACTGCAGCAGCTCTGAGGCACGAGAGCAGAGACTCCCCCTCCGAGCCCCCCAGCTCTGCACCTTCGCAGCGCCCGGCCGTCCCTGGGGACAGGGACCTTCTTCTGCAGCTTGCTCCTTCTGGCGATAGCAGTGCTGGGTCCAGACCAAACCCCGGGGTACCCGCAGCCCTGGCACCCCTTGGACTGGAGCCTCCGTCATCTCTGGACAGGACCATCCTGTTTCGAGCTGTCCGCAGAGCCCACACTCCGGAGGAGCCCCTCGAGGGCAGCCCCTGGGGAGGGGGCACGCTGCCCATGGCTGCACGGCCTGGCTCGGATGGGGATTTCCCTTTGCTCTGGTGTCATTCTCCTATTTGTGGTCCCTCATTGTTTAAATTGAAGCCCTGCAAGATGCCCAGTGAAACCAGCCTGCAGCAGGTGGCCAGGGCTGTTTTCACCCCGGGAGCACACAGGGACCGTCAGTCTGTCCGTCCCTGGCTGCACCGAGCACCGCTGCCTCCCAAAGCCGTGCCAAGGAAGGCAGCTCTTCGGGGTAGGACAGGACCTCTCCCAGCTTCCCGAGGCTGCCCCTTGCTGCTTTGGGGAGGGAAGAGAAGCCTGAATTGCAATAACAAGGGTTTGACAGGGAAGCATCCCGCCTCGGTTCTCGCTTTGTGCTGGGACTGTTCCTTCCCCGAGGATGGGGCAGACCCGGCGTGGCTGCCGGAGGCTGGGGAGGATGAGCTGGAGCCGCGGCTCCCAGTCCCGCNGGGGGCCAGCGCTGGAAAGAAAATCTTTGGCTCTAATTCTGCTCCAAAGTGGAGGTGCAAGGTGAGGCAAAGGGAGAAAACTCGCGATGAGGCAGCGCCGTGCTGAGCCGGTCCACGAGCACCAGGGGCACGGCTGTGGCCAGACCCCGCTCCCGGCACGTGCTGCTCGGTCTGGGTTCAGCCGGCGCAGAACCAGGGCACAGCCCAGCCGGGTCAGGGGCCAGCCCAGCACCCACCCAGCACCCCTCATCCCCCCGCTCAGCTCCGCGTCCCACTGGAGGTGTGAGGGGAGCCCGGCCGGCCGTAAGCGAGCCGCCAGCCCCGCGCGTGGCCACCGATCGCGTCTATGCGTCCCGACTGCCCGGACAGCTTCCAGGAGCCGGCGGCTGCCGCGCTCCCCAGCATCACATCCCGGGCGTCGGTTCAGAAATAAAACAGACGTGGCAAAGGCCCATAAAATTAATTAGCTCTCACTTCAAATTAAGCATCTCAAATGGGTGTTTCATGGAGATTTAATTAAAAGTTATACTGCAAGCAGTGGCTGGGGCTGAGGCAGAGGATGGGGTGTAGGCACGGGTCTGGGAGCTGTCACCATGTCCCCGGCTGTGCCGGGCGGTCAGACGGGCACTGGGCACCGTGGCGGCTGCTGGATGTGGACGAGCTGGTGTCCCCCCCAGTGTCACTGTCCCCCTTCTTCCTAAGCCTGTCTTTGCAGGGGCATCTGCACCCGGAGCGGGGGACGTCTGGGGCACATGGGTGTGCAGGAGGAGGGACACTTGGGATCTGTCCCCACGCTTGTGCATGGCCCTGGTGACCCTGCCAGAATGTGGCACCTGGAGGGGCCGGGGGGGAGTCCCGGGGGGTCAGGGCATGCCCCTGGGCTGGGTCAGCGCAACGTGACATGTCAGGTCCAGCGGGCATCCCCTGAGGTCCCCTGGGTGGGACACCTGAGGCTGGATGTGCCTCGGCTCTACGCTGGCCAAACACCCCGCGCCGAGCAAACCTTGGCCAAGGGCAGCCCCCAGCCCAGCGAGACGCGTGCTGTCACCCTGCGTCCCTCTGCCCGCGGGTCCCCTCCAGCTCAGCCTCGGCAGGGCTCCACGTGACCGCAGCCGCGTCCCAGACCGCAGCAGGGTGACATTCATGGTCCCAGCACACCGCCCAGGCTTGATGCTAATGAACAGGAAGAACTGGAGAAGGAAAAGAAGGTTATTTCCATCCCCGAAGAGCCCCGAGGTTGCTTAGCAGTGTATCCAAGCAACACTCCCCTCTGATCAGAGCTGACTTCTGCCCTTCTCCCCACTGTGCCTCTGGATCCTCTGTGAATCCAGGACAGGACCCTGGGGGACGCAGCAGCAGGAACACTGCGGAAAAAGGATCTTCATTTCCCAGCCAGGCACGCTGCTCCCCGGGTACCCCCACCAAACACCTGCAGATGCTCTAGGGACCGGAGTGACAGAGAATTTCCTTCTGTTGGTGGGCGGCCAGGTCTCAAACTGCAGCAGCTCTGAGGCACGAGAGCAGAGACTCCCCCTCTGAGCCCCCCAGCTCTGCACCTTCGCAGAGCCCGGCCGTCCCTGGGGACAGGGACCTTCTTCTGCAGCTTGCTCCTTCTGGCGATAGCAGTGCTGGGTCCAGACCAAACCCCGGGGTACCCGCAGCCCTGGCACCCCTTGGACTGGAGCCTCCGTCATCTCTGGACAGGACCATCCTGTTTCGAGCTGTCCGCAGAGCCCACACTCCGGAGGAGCCCCTCGAGGGCAGCCCCTGGGGAGGGGGCACGCTGCCCATGGCTGCACGGCCTGGCTCGGATGGGGATTTCCCTTTGCTCTGGTGTCATTCTCCTATTTGTGGTCCCTCATTGTTTAAATTGAAGCCCTGCAAGATGCCCAGTGAAACCAGCCTGCAGCAGGTGGCCAGGGCTGTTTTCACCCCGGGAGCACACAGGGACCGTCAGTCTGTCCGTCCCTGGCTGCACCGAGCACCGCTGCCTCCCAAAGCCGTGCCAAGGAAGGCAGCTCTTCGGGGTAGGACAGGACCTCTCCCAGCTTCCCGAGGCTGCCCCTTGCTGCTTTGGGGAGGGAAGAGAAGCCTGAATTGCAATAACAAGGGTTTGACAGGGAAGCATCCCGCCTCGGTTCTCGCTTTGTGCTGGGACTGTTCCTTCCCCGAGGATGGGGCAGACCCGGCGTGGCTGCCGGAGGCTGGGGAGGATGAGCCGAAGCCGCGGCTCCCAGTCCCGCTCCCCATCGCAGGCATCATCCAGCAGCTCTTGCTCAGAGCGGCCACACGCACCAGACGGGCCCAAGGGCTTGTTAAACGTCTGTGTCTCACCGCTGGGTCATGGATAATTTACCTTCATTCTATTAAACTTATACCCAACCTTTATTTTATCTCACTCATAAACCATTTACGCAGCTGTTTTCCTGCGCTGCCCCAGCTCTGGATGAGCAATCCCCGCTGTCTGCTCGCTGTCCCTTCCTCAGCACAGCCTGTTGCTGCCCGGCTGGTCTGGCACTGGAAGGTTTAACCCCCACGCTGCTGCCGGTGTGCCGATACTGCCAGTGCCCCGGTTTCCTCATCAGCATTTTGGGGGGTCTGTGAGCCCTGCACAGCTGCAGCCAGGTTGGACCTCACCGGTTCCCCACCCGCCAGCTGTCCCTCAGCCACTCATGCAGTGGGTTTGAACGCGAGCTGTCAGAGGTGACATTGTCCCCAGCTTTCCCTGATCCCCTCAGACCTCCTCTCAGTTCGTCAGAGCCCATCAGTTTGTGTCTGAGGCTCAGAGACATCCCCGGGGGAACACTGCCAGAGCATCCACCCGAGCCCAGGCGGGACCAGAAATCCCACTGGGAGCACGAGGGTCTTTGCAGAGCTGCTCAAACAGCTCCTTCCTCCTGGATTTCCTCCCCCATGACCCTGGGGCTGGCTTCCCCACCCCAAATACACAGGAGAAAGCAGCCTGGCTCCCCGCAGGAGCAGCCACGGATCCTGCGGTCCTTGCTCCGATTGCCCCGCGTGCTCTCCCAGCCCGTTTCCCGCTGGGTCTGGGTCAGGCAGCAGCGCTGCAGGTTTTCCATCTCCCCCCACCTGGGTGTGCCCGGCAGCCCACTCCCCCCTCGCCCCTCTCCTCGAGTGCCGGACCGTGGAGCCAACCCCCAGAACCATCTCTGGGACATTTCCCTGGAGGAAAAGCTGTTTGCAGACTTCATCCTCCCTGGCCAAGGCCCCCTGGGCTTTGCCTCCCCTGCAGCCGAGGCAGCAGCACCCTGCGTCTGCTGGAAGCATTCGGAGGAGCTCTGCGTCCATCTGGGTTCGTGCAGCCGGCGGGCAGAGACCCGCTTTTCTCCTGCAAAGCCCAGAAGCACCGGGGGGGGGGGGGGGTTCAGTGCCAGGGATCGGGTCCAGGTGTCACGCTTACACCCGTGCAAACACACACGTGTGCAGGGTGGGTCTCTGTGGTCAGGAGGCATTTGCTGCAGACTCTGCGGTTTCAGGGCTGTTCTCCCCCCGTGTTTATCCAAGTGCCCGCCACAGGGACTGCAGCCGCGTGCGTTCATTAACCCTGCAATAATTAACATCAAAGGCTCGGGAGGACGCTTTACGGGCCAGACAGGAGCATCATTTCCTCCACCGTGTCTTTACCACTCGCGTTCGTGGCAAAGGGCTGGTCTGTCTGCAGCAGGACCCGCCCCCTCCCCTGCTGACCTGACTCCCCCCC